>JAABKJ010002939.1:0-26858 GCA_011634705.1 Andricus grossulariae
TTTAATTTTTGTGGACAAAAACCCGGGGGAACTGAACCCGATTTACCACACGACGAAGTATCACATGCCCTTAAAGGAACGCTCCTTTGCCAATCATTTCGTCTTTACTGACCATTTTCAGGAGAGAATCTCCGCTATTTGCAACCATGTAAGCTATACTTAAAACAGTTCGGTTATGAAGACACTGGGGATTCAGAAGTCCGCGTCCGCATTGACGGCGTGAGATGTATAATCGTGGAACGGACGAATTGATATGCAAGATCTTATGCATATGCATGATCTTACATGTGGCATAACCAAGAGCCGTAAGCTCGTTCTTCGTCCATTGAACCACCACAAACGAGTATAGTAGAACCGGGACGACAAGCATGTTAGTCGCAGCTACCTTGTTCAACACCAACATATTTGAAGACTAAATCTGTAAAGACGATGCTTGTATCTGCTTCGGAGAGACTCCTTCACTGATGTTACGTCCTGAATGCGGCTTTGAGGCACGACCAGGTATGTATAGGTCTCTCCAGTGTCAAGATGTCTAATAACACTTATACCCACAAGCTCGGGGTCTTTGGGAACGCCAATAATCTTTCCTTTCTTCAGATGAATTTTGACACACCAAAGTCTATACTAATCTCTCCTTTGTACTATTGAACGATATTTAAAGCATATATATATATATATATATAAATAATCTGCTTTCAAAGCAGCTTTAAGCTGTACCTCGGCCCTTTAAGAAAAAGAAAGAGCTGCAGCGACTGTACCCAAAATATTGGGTTAAAGTAATTGTCCTTATGTTCGGTGCTCTCGGAGGAGCGAAATTATCACTGCTTTGTAACCTCAAAGCCATACCCACGTGCCAAAAACATGCCAAGTCACTTGCGATATCGATGTAGAAAGCTTTCAGGGGTGCTCCCAGGGGCCCGAATATATGAAAATGTTTATATTCGAAGACTTACATTGTTGGATGTAAGCTTGAAGTAATAGGACGTCAATAGAACTCATGCAAAATTCGACTGCTAAAAATATTTTTTAACATGAAAGATTACATTTGGTAGTCATTGTTTTAACATTTTTGTAGCTACAAACATTTATTCTATCATTTATTAATTGCTTCGAGAAAAATTATTTGTAACAATCATTATTATATATATTTTATTCAGAAAAAAGACAGAATGCCTCAAGGAAGCCGTTAAAAATTGGATATGTTATAATATGAAGTTAGAACAACTACACTTTGCACCCAAATCGGTAACGAATGATAGGTTTTATTTTAATTTGAACCACAAAGTTTACTTTTTTCCCACTCAATACTAGTCTTACAAAAATGAGTCAAAATTGATTTATTAAACAAAATAATTTGCAACTTATATCAAGCATATGCACATTTAATTCCTGATCAAAATAGTGAGAGGATTTACTTTTTGACTAAGAAAAATAAGGATACGTCGGAACAGCCTCGGTAGCTCAGGCGATATCACGTCAGGCTTCCGAGCAGGAAGCCTGGGATTCGATCCCTGTGCTGGTAAGAATGGAAATTTTTCTATGTACTATCGACCAAGAAAGTTCTGCCCACTTATAATAAATACACAATTTATACACCTTTGTTGCAAAGTTATAAAAAAAATTGGAGAAAGTCTACCACTCTACGACTCCAGCGTTTCTCAAACTTTTTTCATACTTTCTGGGGAGCGGCAGGGTTGCCATCCTCTAATTTTTTCACCATGCTGTAACCTAAGCGGGACACTGGACTGCCTGTCGTGCGGACGCGGTTGCCTGCCTCACGCGACTTTCCCGTTGTTAGCGAATTAAAGCCGGTTAAAAAAAATAAAAATTTGGTAAAATATTAATAAATTGAATTTTAATAGGCTGCGTTGTATTTGTTAGATCATGACGAGAACATTGAAACAAAAATTAATTGATTAATAACTTCAAGAGTTATCGCACTTGTGTTACGCTGAGAGGTCCCACTTTATATTTAAAAGGTCTATAAATGTTTCCTTTGTTAGTGAAAATATTAACCGATTTTGATGAACTTTTTGTCTCATTTTTTTTCAAACTATATCACGAAATTCATTCAGCTGATTGAAATTTAATTCAGCCATGTCTTCGTAATTTCAGTTATTATAATCGCGACCTTCCCGTTGTTAGAGGATTAGAGCCGATTAAGAAAAAATTAAAATTTTGTAAGATATTAATAAATTGAATTTCAATAGGCTGCATTACAGGGTGGTCCAGAAATTCGACTTTCGATTTTTGGTGATCGATCCCCCCCAATTTGTTCGTTTACCGGAAAAATAAAATCCCTGATTTTTTCCTTTTTTTCAACGTTAACCCGTGCCCCGGGCTCTTGAAATTAAAATGGGGTTTTATTAAAATGGGCTCGGTTGGAAAGTAGTAGTGTTGTGAAGGAGGTATAGATTTTTTTTTAGATTGATCTAGAATGTTCGTATTATTTATTTAAATAACACGTTCGTTCCGCAACACTGCTTCGAAATGAGAAAATCGCGGTTTTCGAAAAAATGAGAAAAAGAAGTACTTGTTATAAACTTTTTGTGAATTTGTAGTAACAGAAGGGGATAGTCAAGCGGTAGATAAAAAGGCCGTTTTAAGAAGAAAATGTCAGAACAGTTTATTCAAGTATCGCTTATACAAGACTGAGTGACTGACCCCTTTTTCTCCATATCGGACGGAAGAATCGATCTCTGACAATCAATCGCCATCTATAGATGTCATTCGCATCGAGGCGCGAAAATTCAAAATTGTTAAACTTAAATATATTGACTACAAATTAAAGTATATTCACCTCTTAAGGAATGTTTAAAGAATAATTTCCGCCTAATAACTTTCAATTTTGACCCTCTAATCGCCTTTTAGTGTGCCCGGAAAATGCCCCAAAATACAAATGACACAATTAACGATTGTTGAAAGTAGTATATTTTTTAAGTATATATGGCAATTATTTAAACAATTTTCTTTCTTTTAAATCGTGAAAAGTTATCATTTTCTGCAATTACTGATACAATTAACGAATGTTAAAAGTAATATTTGTTTGTTTAAAATTATTTGAAAATTATTATTGTTAAAACAATATATGGTATACGTTCTAAGATAAGGAAATACTGAATAATAAGCGACATAGTGCAAGAGATTCGAAAAAAGTAGACTTTTCTCCACCTTCACTGTGAAACGGCACAAGTGAATGTTTATTAATTGTTTAAATAATTTCTGAATATCTTAAACAAATGAATATTACTCTTAACATTCGTTAATTGTATCATTAATTGCAGAAAAGAATACCAGTTCACGCTTTATAGGGGGGAAAATTGTTTAAACAAATGGAAATTGTTCAAATAATAATTATTAATTATTCTTAAAACATATATTACTTTTAACATTCGTTAATTGTGTCATTAATTCCAGGAAATAATAACTTTGTACGATTTTAAGGAGAAAAAGTTTTTTTTAACAAAAGAAAATTGTTTAAAGAATTACTAAATATCTTTAAAACATACATGTACGTTACTCTAAACATTCGTTAATTGTGTCATTTATTCCAGAAGAGAATAACTTTGCACGACATTAAGAAGAAAAAGTTATTTAAACAAATGAAAATTGTTCAAATAATTACGAAATATGTTAAACAAGAAGTACTTCTTTTGACATTCATCAACTTTGTATCACTAAAAATACTTGAAAACTTGTCACTTATCGATTAAAAATAATTCATGTCAAAAATATTCCGAAAAATATCGTTTTTAGCATGAATTTTAAAGAAAACTGTTATTTTGCATTTTTTCGGGCATTTTCCAGACACAATAAAAGGGAATTGAGGGGGGGGGGGGTGCAAAATAAAAATGTATAGGGTAAAAATTTTTCCTTGAAAGATCCTGGAGAGGTGAATATATTATAATTCAAAAAAAGTTCTTTATAAGTACTTCTTTTTTCTATTTCTTCGAAAATCGAGCTTTTCCCATTTGAAACCCCATATTGAACACTTGTCCTTAATGATGAAGAAGTTTTACATAAATGTAAAAAAAAAACTGTCGCCGGCATGTTATTCCATGTACCTCATAATTGAAAAATAATTTAAAATCAAAATCCTACTTGATCGCTTTCTAAAAATACTCTAAAAAGAGTTAAATCCTTGTGAGCCATTTCATGCAAAATTTCGGTTTAGTACGAAAATATAAAAAATCACTTTTCTATTGTTACCTTATTTCTTTGATAAATAGGGAAGGTATACACATGTATATTTATTAGAAAAATATGCAGTAAAGTTTAAACGAAACCAGTAAAATTTTCATCGGACCTGCGAATCAATATTTCGTTGTAATTTGAATAACAACGACTGTAGGCAGAATCAAGGAAACAAAACATTTATATAATGGATCTTAATTCAGATGTCGTTGACCACCGCTAGGTGTCGCCTGGCTGTATAAGTCACTATCAACAAGTGAAAATCAATATCACATACGTTATATAGATACTCCAAAATTTTATCTGAACTCAACGGATATTTTTCGGAATATTCTATATGGAATTTGTCGTCGTATCACTTCTCCGTAGGTAATGGTTATATTTCAGATGCTTTTTTTCAGGTATTAAGTTTGTGCACCATGCGGTAAAAAGCTTGCCTGTGGAAGAAATCCTTGTGAATTTTCCATGACAGAAAAATACGAAAATCTTGTTAGAAAGGACCTCGCACCAAATGCATGGGAAAATGGCTTTTGGTAGATTTTGGTGAAAGTTAATAAATATGTAGATTATAAGGTTATAATAAAAGATCCGGAAAAAAAAGAAAAATGGACAGTTTTTGCGCTATACGGAGCTAAGCGCTCAATTTCGTGAAAACAATGAATCCCCATATATGCCGGAAGGGAAGAGACGACGGCGGAGCTAGGTCAGTACCAAATGCGAGTTTGATAATGATCTATGGTGCGGGCATCCCAATACTGGCGAACGCTAAGCGCTCGAGATGTAGTTCAAAATTCGAAACATGCTTTCGCGAACGCAGATAAGGTGACAATGTCCAGTCGAAACAAAGCAAGGACATTTTTTTAATATATATGTATCGTGCGTTTCTTAAAGCAGCTGAACGCTAAGCACTCAAGATTTTAATGTATTCAAACGTAACTGCTATAACGTTAAAAACGTTGCCCCGGTGGGATGAATATCGAATGAAGTTAATTTTAATTTTTTTTATCTAGAGCGCTTAGCGTTCTGATGGTGAGACTAGCGCGCGAAGTATATTACGGTAATATTAACCTCATTTGATATGGATCTTACCGGGACACCGTTTTCAACGTTATAGCAGTGATGTTTTCTTACATTCAAAACTTGAGGGCTTAACGTTCGCCAGTATTGGGATGCGCACAACATAGATCATTATCAATTTTCATAAAAAGCGCTTAGCTCAGTATAGCGCAAAAACTGTCCATTTTTCTTAATTTTGTTTACCGGATCTTTTATTAGGACCTTATAATCTACATATTTACTAAGTTTCAGCCAGATCCACTGAAAGCCATTTTCCCATCCATTTGGTGCGGGGTCCTTTAATGAATTAAAATTGTCAAACTTCTGAACCAAAATTCCTTTTGGCATTTGTGGAACTTGCTGTCAAACTCTTTCTGAACATGATATAGGAAATTTGAAAAGACCATTGCCAGTTATGCCAAATTATTTAGATATAAATTTGACGAAATAAACTAAGACAAACAATGGCGAATGTGATTGTTTAATGTCTAATAGGCATTTTTAATTACAAGTGGAAACAAGTCGATATTATTATATGTTGTACCTTTTATCAAGGAAACTTACCTGAATATACAGATACTATTCAACTTCATGAACGTTAATAAATATACCTTTTAAGTTATTTTTCGACTTGAAAAATCTCTAGATCATCAATGGTCAACCTTCATTAATGTATCCTTGTCCTTACTGTTTCATCACATTAACCGACATGAGAGTTTCTCATACAGATTCAGTATGTGACAACAGTGACAAGGATGAAGAAATGGCTACTGAAATTCAATTGTTCCATACAACAAGAATTACCAAGGGGAAATTTTTTAAAGCAACGCTTGCTGAAAAATATTAAAAATGCTGATCTCCTTTTTGATTCCGAGATCTATTTAGATGTAAGTTGTTTTGCACTAATACCATTCGCAGCTGCTTGCAAAGCAATGGGCAAACTTTTGGAAATTGGTTGACACTACCTTAAGACCTTTATAAAATACCCTTTTGTAAGATTGAGCGTCCAGCCTTTTTTTCCCGTATCCTTCCAGGCCAAAAAAATCGATATATCGGCTCAACCCCCTGACAGAAACCTTGTATATAGATGACAGAAGATACGAAAAACAAATTACAATAATTTTAAAGGATCTTTTTCATCTCAGATCTCAATACTCCATTGGTTAATTTGATACAAAAACAACGAAATATTAGGTTTCATCGCTCAAAAGGATTTAATAGTACATTGTGATGTACACGATGACATCTGTCATGAGAAGTTCCTTCTCAAAATGATGAAATTCAAGGATGGGACGGCACAGTGAATAAGAAAGATACTGGAATAAAGCGGAGTGGGGTCCAGAGGCGAAGTCCCATCGGGGGTTGAGCCCCCGCGAGGGTATAGGGGGGGGGGGGGAATCCCCCTAAGAGGAAAAACACCCTACTAAAAAGATTCACATTGGCCCCTGATTTTAAACAAAGTTACATTCTTTGCCGCTTCGTGAATTTCGGGTGGTACACAGTTTTCAAATTCATCCTCACTTTCACTCATTTTTAAATTTGGACACTGATAATTGTACAAGTAAATAACTGCTGTGACATTCGTAAGAAAACTAGGTTTCCTGATCTGTCAACACTGAACTTCGTAAACATCATGTCGTCATGATAACAACTTTTGTCAGAGTCCTACCGCGAATGTGAATGCTATTTTGTAATTGGCCATCAATAGTTTGCGAATATCTTTTGCGTTTTTCTTCGCACACTCGAACTAGTTGGCGAATAACATCTCCCAGAAAATGCGTGAATCGGGCACTTTGCGCTGACTGCGCAGCCACGAGAAGTCGAACTTCGCATGCAGATGTTTCAAAACACTCTTTTTACTACAGTACTTTGAGAACGCGATCAAGTAGGATTTCAATTGAAAATGATTTTTAAAGTATAAAGTACATAGAATAAGATGTCACCGGTAAAACATATTAGTCTTTGAGGGCAGGTTTGATTCATTTTAAAATCCCGGAACACGGGTTAACGTTGGAATAACAATTTGGAATTTCCAACACTAAACAAGTAATCGCAAGCAAACGCTTTTAAAAATCGGGAACGCAGCGGGTTTCGAGCTACTTAGTCTATACCTCACGCATACAATATTCCTCAAAACGAAACTCAACAGCTAACCAGACGCTTGGAACCCTCTTCAAAATTCTCGCCTAAGTTTAGTCGCTGTTTTCTGTTGGTTTCTGTCGGGATTTGGATTTTGTTTGGACTAACAAATAGAATTTTACTGAAAACGCGAAAACTCGGCAATTTTGGATGTTCCAACACCTACTTGGATTTCCTATCTCAATTTGAGTTTCGTTTCTGTTAGAATTTCCAAATAGAATTTAGCCTAAGGCGCGAAAAGTCCGTAATTTTTTTGAGATCTGTTTGGATTTCGGAATACTGTAATCTACTACGATTTCCAAACACAGGCTCAATTTGATTCTGTTTGGAAATACAAACAGAATTTTGCCGATAGTGCACCAAATCCGAATGGATGTATGGATCTGCTTGGATGGTCCAACACTGTAACCAACTTGGATATTCAAACACACTCTGAATTAGATTCTGTTTGGATTTGCAAATAGAATTTTTTCGATTGCGCACCAAATTCCAATGGCTACTAGAATTTGGATGTTACAACCCATACATACCTCTGTCATTTAGATAGACCATGTAAAACATGCATCTATTCATTCTATTGTGATTTTGGCTACAGGCAATGTGCTCGCAAGATGCACTAAACATCCAGAACACTTAAAAGTCAGTTGGATACTGGCAGTAGCTCAAATTCAGGTTTTACTAAAAACCTGTCGCATTGTAAGAAACTTCCTATACCAGGGCTCACCAAAAGGCAGTCAGTGACTGCAAATACTGACAGTGTCAGTCGCGAGACTAGGTCAAACAGGCCCGAGAACAGGCCCTCATAAATCTTGTCATTCGACTGCTCCCTAATCAGTACCTGCTGAAAGTGGTGAGCCCTGTCCTAGACCAACAAGGAGTAGGCAACTGAAACTCTATGGAGTGACAAATTGTAGCTCTAAAAAAACATCCAGAGGCGATTAATTTCACCTTCAGCGCTCTCGCCCCCTGCGTAAGGACAACAGCTGTAAAGGACGAACTCTATACTACACCACACACCTCATTTTTTGCCTACTACAACATCGTCGCAAGAGATTTCAATCATAGTAATAAATTCATAACATCTTTGATTCATCAGGCACTTAACTTAGGCCGTGGCTCAAGATGAAAAACCGGGAATACCCGAGATAAACTTAAAACAAAATCATAATGCCAGAATTCATGCTCAAATGTATCACGTATATATTGCTTAAAAAACAGACGATAAAAATCCATCTGAATTTCGACCGATAGCCTGCCTTACAACAATTTACAGGTGCTTAGCTGCTGTAATTGAAGATCAGGTATATTTTCACTGCGACGAGGATGAAATCCTTACAGAAAAATAAAAAGGATGTTGTAAAAACTCGCGAGGCAGAAAAGATCCAGAAACTTGCACATGTCATATGTTGACTACAAACTAGCGTTTCCTTCTGCAACACATTAATATTGGCTTGAAGTCTTGAAAATTTACAAAATCTGCCAACGTATCATCGATTTTCTAAGTCGTGCGAAGATGCTTTGGGGAACAGGAATCAAGTATTTTGATCATGGACAATCAAGGATAACTAGATTATTACGCATGACGACGTATATCTTTCAAGGAGACTCCTTCAGTGCATTATGGTTCTGTTTAGCGTTCAAGCCGTTGCGCAAAACACTAAACAGCATGTCTCCTAGGTTCAATATACGTACATGATAACATGGATGGTAAACAACTTACTCATATTCTGTGCATGGATGACCTGATGCTATGCGTTAGTTCAAACCAGAAACTGCATCAAGTGATCCATGCGACGAAGAAGTTTTCCAATGATATTCGAATGAAGTTCAGGCTAGATAAATGCAGAACAGTTGCAATAGCTGAGGGCAAAGCATATAAATATTATGGTATTCTTGAGTTTAATGTTTTTAGTATACTAAAGTTAAGAAAAACCTAATAACTGTCATTCTTATACATTAATATTTTGCAGATTTTCATGAAGTATGAAACACTCAGGGAATACTGAGAGTAATGGCGAGATCCGTTAGTTCGAGCCCTATTTACAAATACTTGCAGTAAAATAACAGGTGCTCTAATTCTTCAACGACAAAAATTTTGGAAGTGAATGAACTGGAAGATGAATTTGATCCAAAATTAAAAAACTAAGCAAATATTAAGTATAAATGAGCTATCAAATAATTATCTTCTAAAATAATTTGTATCATACTTATTCATTTTTTTAATATTCTTTTTTCCTGTAAAATGCTGTATTTCGCTTTTATGTGAATTTTAATCAATTAAATCCTAATTAAATATCTCAAATTCCTCTTAAGAGTAATTATTTTTCGTTTATAAGCCAAAAAAGCAATCTAGCACGTTGAATTTTGCTTTATACATTTAAGTTTTTTTTTATAGATTTTTTTCAATTTCGGATTTCGTCCCAAAATTTTAACGTGGTACTTATTGTAGTATTTGAAATTTCGAACATTTGAAAAAATATATTTAAATCCGACTGGTTCTGGGCAGCTTCCAGTTAACACACTTTTTTGGTCTATTACAGAAGCACGAGAAAGGTTGATAAATTTAAGCACTTTTTCAGCACATCATTTTTCATTAATGTGTGCAGGCATTATCCACAATTCAAGGTAGTTACATTTATAGAAAAAGGTATTCGTACTATGTAAAAATAACTTAATGCTGAAAATCACATTCGACTGTAATTTTACCTATCGCCCTTACGTAAAAGTTTGATACGAAAAAATTACTGGCCTGTCATTTTTTTTTGTCACTTCTTCGCGAAAACAGGAAAAAAATGATCCGCAGAAAATGACAGGCCGATATATAACTGGTATATAATTGCATACCGGTATATAATTACATACCGGTATATAATTGAGTGTCCCCATGAAAAACCAAAACGTAGATTCATTCTGGCGCGGCGGAGTTGGCCCCTGGCGACTAAACATCCAAATTGGAAATTTTAAAACATATATTATCGTAGAGAATTATATTCCGAATTTTTTTTGTTACAATAAACTGGTATCTTTTTTAGTTTTTTTTTTACAACTTACAAAAAAAAAGTTTTTTAAAAGTCAATTTTTAATTCAATTTTTGTCGATAGTGAGATGCATAGAGAGATTGATGCCCCTTTATCTTTCGATTCAACCTCCCACAGAATTACCACCTGTTTGTTGGAAAGCTTAAAAGTACATCCACAGATAGTGAGATGCATAGAGAGGTTGATACCCCTTTAGTCCAGCTAAACTTTAAGCGCGCGACTAATCTTCCATGCGTCTTCCAGGCATCCCGACTCCGATGCGACCCCATGCGTCCCCACTCACTTAATACATGCATGGAAGATCAGTCGCGTGCTGAAAGTTTAGCTTGGTGATTGTACGGTGGAAACTTTTAGACCCCTATAATACGTCGTAAATGTACTTAGATCATTAAATTTAAACGAGATTGTGAACCTATAAATAACAACGTATTTACAGGTTTTTGTGGGATTTAAATAGACGAAATGTAAGAGTAACTTCAATCAGTCCGTAAAGTTACATGATGTATGTTATTTCCACTGATAGACACGACAAGATGCGAAAACCCCCAAAGTCAAGAAGCAACGGAAGTTACACATAGCATAAACGAAGAACAAAATGATATATGTCAATCCAACATTAGTATGTATAGTTCATGCAATTATTGAACCTGGATACTTGATATCATGAATGATATCCACGTATACATGACAGTATGGTTCCTTCAGTGGCGTTCGTTTCTTTACGCAAGAGCCACGTTTATTCACGCAGAATATCCTAAATTTACTGTGTATTACAGGGGGAAAATATTTTCCATTATGAAGCCATGTTAAAAATACGAACTTTTTTTATCGTGTAAAATTGTCAGAACCACAATGTTCAGGACAACATTCACAAATATTGCAGTGAGCCTCGAGGTTAACTTTTTTTAAATTATTAGATCGAAAAAAAATGAAAAAAGCAGACAAAATCCAAATTTAAATTGCACTACCATAAAAACTAATTCAAAATGGTACCCCAAACTCATACAAAAATTTCCATTGATGCGTTACCAAATCTATTTACATTTTTTATGGAAGCTCAAAAGTTAAAAGACTCAGATATTCGTCCATATATGAAGGGAGACACGATATAAGGACACGAGGACAAAAATCCGAATTTTTCAGGAGGAACAAAAAACTGAGTAATTTTGCGCATTTAAGAAATTTTGTCTTTAATCGTCTCAAGGTATTATCCGGCTGTAGACACGTCTCACGACCGTAAAAAAGGTGGCTTTAGCGCGTGATGGACTCAGCACGATTCGACGTTCTGGGAAAAGCCTCGCGCGTCTTGAGGGTAGGAAGCGAGGATGCTCTTCAGGCTACGAACCAATGAAGGCTGAGCACCCCCGAGAGCACCGATTATTAGGACGACTAACTCTTAGGAGGACTAACTAACTAACAGTGCAACCATAGGAGTTATGTGGTTTTTGCCAATATGCCTGCAGTATGCTAAGGTGGAAATGACTTCAGTCCGGGTGATTTCAGAAAAGCAAACGTCAGCTTTATCGTCATGAACTGTTCCTTCACATTTTTGTGAAAGGTGCCGTACATCCTCTTATCGAGGAGCGACAAGAGGAAGTTGTGAGACAAGCGGTGGTGCTCTCCAGAATATCCTGTTAAAATGACAGTCCTGGTGATCGGTGCTCTTGGCAGTGTGAAGCCTTGACGGATGCGCAACCTTAAAATTATCCAGGTGCACCTTTCTCTCGGTCGCAAAACCTATTTCACTTTAGTTTTACCGCGGTATCGCCGGGAGCGGGTGTCATTCGTACATGTACCTCATTTCCGCAAGAGTTGGACAACCAGATAGTATGTGTCCTAGGTGCTCGGGGTGTGCATGACACGCTCTGCATAATCGGATGTTTGATGAAATGGATCTCGTTGAAATGAATGCCGTCCTTCGTGAGGATCTGTCGGAGGAGTCCGACCTCTGGACCATGAATTGTTCATTTTATAGTGCAGCGAGAGTTTTAGCTGGTCTAAGTTAAAGAGTAAAAGCGACGATAGATCAAAACACCAAAATATGCTTGCATCCACTGAACAAGATGATTGGCTGGCCAAGACAGAATGCGTCCCTTGTTGAGGATTGAAGATTTATCCTCACACAATGAACAAGTCAAAGCTGCTGACAATCAGGCAGCACATTGTTGATAATATACGGGTGTTATCTGACACAAGAAGGAGAATACAGAAGAGGGAAGGGTGGGTCAGGGTGAATCAACAATTTCCTGCTGACCCATCGCGCCTCTAGAGATATCCCTACTTCTGTAAAAAATCCGCTCAAGCTCGAGGACGTCAAAACTTTCTGGAGAGATTGAAAAAGTTCGACACATCTTGAGGGAAGACAATAAGGATATTATACGCTTCAAGGATCTATGCGACCTCATAATAACTAAGGAGAAATATCCACCAATCACTGCCGAAGAGGTGAAGAAAGCACTAAGGGGCACGAAGATCTTCTCCACAGTTGGACTAGATCGTATCAAGAGCTTCTGGCTCGGAACATCATCTCATATTTAAAGTCGGAGATGCCCATTCCGCAGTGACTTGTCTTAGGACGCACTGTACTCCCACCAAAGAAAGGCGACTTGTCCAACCCAAGGAAATACAGATGAAGAACTTGCCTGATCACGCTGTACAAGATCTTTACAGCTATCCTGAACGACAGGATTTTTCGGACAATTGGACCTATGTGGCGAGAGATTTACGAACAACGTGGCTCGAAAAAAGGCGCAGCAGGCCTGCAGGAGAACCTGCTAATCAGCAAGAACGTCTGCAAAGACGTTGCAATCAATAATCACAATCTATCGATGGTCTGGATTGATTACCGGAAAGCTTTAGATTCAAACTCCCACAGAATTACCACCTGTCTGGTGGAAAGCTTAAAAGTACATCCACAGATAGTGAGATTGATGCCCCTTTAGTCCAAGAATCTGGTATTTTTTCACCGTATCAAGTAGGTACGACGCCTTTTTTTTAGCTAATACGGTTTATTGATGGATCCTGATGACAATTTCAAATTTTCTAGAGATGAATGCAACGCGTTGAACGACACGCCCCATTGCATTTTAGAGCAAAACGTTTAACAGCAAATTTAAACAAGAGAAAACTTTCAGAAAGTTAAAAAAGAAAACACCTTCTATCTGTAATAGGCGCCCAGTTATGACTCATCAAAGAACCCCGATTTTTTCACAAAAGAGGCTAAAACCCCAATTGTGAAGTTTGTATCTGTACCTTGGATCCTGTTAATTTTAAGAAAAAAATTTGTAGATTTTAATTAAAGTATACGCAGTTTGGGGTAATTCTAAAAAACAACAACAATGATCTAGCCCCAATAGGTTATAAGTTAGAACCTCCCAAAATTGACCACTTTTGACCAATTTTTCAGGGCCAATTACTCGTGTTCAGTTTTTTAAAATCCTTCGATTGTGGGTCAAAATACCTTAATAATACAACAGAAAAAGTTGTAGTGCATGAAATTATGCGTAAATCTAGAAACAAAATCTTTTAGCCTTCATACGCCCAGAGTTATGAGTTAATAAAAAAAAAACACTTTTTTGTTGTTGCTATTTTCAGCCCACAAAATTGTTTCTTGTTTTGAATAGCTCGTTTCGTTCATATCATAAGGAAAAACGGCAACGTGATAAATCATAAGGGGCTAAATTTTACGTGAAATAAAATGAAACAAATGTTTTAGCTCTTATAGGTCACCAGTTATTACCATGCAACTTAAAACCTTTCCATTCAGAAGGCTCTGTATGTCCTGCAAAATGTACGAACAACGTCATCTTCCAAAGGGGCGTCTTTCAGTGTGGTACCGTGCGCCCTCTCCTCTTTTACTTCACACTTCTGCCGCCATCTCTCGCACTACGAAAGTCTTATGGGTACCTCTGCAGCGAGATTCATTTAAAGGGTAAATTAGTCCTTGTCGAAGAAGGTAACGTTTGATTTCCGCTAATTATCCAGACTTAATTAAGGCACAAAAGGTTTCATTTTCGCATGTCAGGACGGTATCATTTCCACCTTAGTATATCGTGACCATTTTATGTCAAGAATTTCCCAGCGATAGATGCCGAGCGTGTCATGCACACGCTAAGTACCTAGAATACATACTATCCAGCTTTGGCGGATGCAAAACGTAAAAAAAAAACCAACCGCTAATCATAAGACCAAAAGACGAATGCATCAACTCCGCACAAAGATAGGCTGGGCAAGACAGTACGCGTCCCACTTTCAGTGTGTGATTAACTACATAACATCTGGCAGGAAGTTTACTGCCAGGGTCCAAAAGTTTGCACGCGCACTGCGGGTCTGTCGTCACACACTTACCACGTGAAAGCTGCTGACTACCAGGTAGCATATTGTTGACAAAATACAAATACTATCTGACGCTAGGAGAAGTACAAAGCGGAAGGAGAGGTGGGTCAGAGAAAATTAAGCTGTGCAGTTCCTTCACTACAACTGAGGAGGAATGCCAACATATCACTACCAAGGAGCTAAAAAAAAGTATTAAAAGGCATGAAGAACTATTCCGCTCCGGGACCAGATGGTATCAAGACATTCTGATGTAAGAACTTTCCTTTAATCCACCAGCTTCTGCCCAGAATTTTCACCTCGTATCTAAAGTCGCAAGAGCCTATTCCGGAGTAGTGGGTGGAAGGACGCACAGTGCTTCTCTCGAAGATGGGCAACTTATCTGACTCTAAGAATTATAGGCCAATAACTTTTCTGAGCACGCTGTATAAGATTTTCACAGGTATCCTAAATGATAGGATTGTTCGGACAATCAAACCTATGCGGCGAGAGATGTACGAACAACGCGGCTCAAATAAAGGTGTAGCAGTATGTCGCGAGGACCTGCTGATTGATAGATGTGTCTCCGAAGACGCAGGATCCTACCAGCGAAGCCTATCGATGGCCTGGATTGACTACCGGAAAGCTTTCGATTCAACCTCCCATAGACTTATTATCTGTCTGTTGTACAGCTTAATGGTTCATCCACATATCGTGAGGTGCACAGAGAGACTGATGCCGCAATGGAAAACCAGATTTACTATCTCATTTATAAAATATCGTTTGACAAATAACAACGTCACCTTTCAGAGAGGTGTCTTTAAGGGCGACACCATGAGCCCTCTCCTCTTTTGCCACACGTTATTGCCATTATCTCGTGCACTTCGCAATTCTGAAGGGCACTTCTGATATCGGATATCGAAAGCATAAGGCCACTCTTTTATTTTACATGGATTATCTCAAGATCGATGCTAAAATGAAGGCATTCCCAAAGAACCTGAGCTCGTCGACAGATGTGCTATTCAAGATCTTGGCGCTGGAGAGACCTATACATACCTGGGCGGGCAACATAGCCGCATTCAGGACGTAAAATTTATGAAAAATGCCCAGCGATGCAGATAAAAACGTCTTATCCGACAGATTTGTTCCTCCGAACTGTCGGCGAGGAACAAAGTATCTGCAACACAAACATGCTTGCAGTCCCGGTGGTACTCTGTTCATTTGGAGTGGTTCCATGGACGAAGGACGAGCTCAAATCCTTCGATATCGGGTCGCGATAGGTTGAGCACATGAACAAAAGCATTCACCTTAAGGCCATGTGACGAGTGGGTCACGTGACCGGCTTCCTACCTTACCGACACTTTTTTTATTTGTAAACTTATTTTCACACGGATAGCCACATCGAATTGAAAATTTGAGATAATAAATGAGAAGCACTAAGAAACGCGGCTCTGGTCCTATATTTTTATAATTATGAAAAAAGTTTTTTTTTTGTAAATAGTTTATTTTTTAATTTTTCATAATTATAAAAATGTAGGACCAGAGCCGTGTTTCTTAGTGCTTCTTATTAATTATCCCAAATTTTCAACTTGATGTGGCTATTCTTGTGAAAATAAGTTTCCAAATAAAAAGTGTCGGTAAGGTAGGAAGCCGGTCACGTGACCCACTCGTCACATGGCCTTAAGTCTTCTGTTTTGCGACTTCACATCTCCGCCGTCAAAATAGTCGCGAAACACTGTTTCTCGAATGACTTCACAACAGGATGATTCTGGGTAAATCACATAGCCGCAAATTGACGAGACATTCTTCTCAAAATGGTCAGGAAGCACAAAGAAGTGGACAAAGGAGCGTTTCTGTATAAAGCAGCGGAGGAGGCTGCTGAAAGGCTTGGCCTTGACTTCGATATCACGGGTGTGCAAAGCACATCAAACATCATCCATCTCGAGTACTCACTCCTGAAGGCTCGGATGAAGAAAGCACAGGAGAAAAACTTCTGCGAACAGCTGCTCGACAAGAGGATGCACGGCATCTTCCACAGAAATGTGAAGGATCAGTGGATGTCGTATGAGCCATTAGCACTTATACCGCTCCGCGATACGCTTCTAGTGAAATAGTCATTTCACCAAAATGAAAAGTACCACACTATACTACAACTTCATATTCTCGACAATTGTTTCTGTCGCGTACTCGAGGCCTGACATAGTTCTTGTTTTCGAGAAACGAACCATGTTCGTTTTCGAATTTTCGGCACCAGCCGACAAGAACATCACATCCAAGAAGTATGAAAAGAAAGAGAAGTATAAAGACCTAATAACGGAGTTGCGGCGGTTATACCTGAAATATTCTGTTAAGCTAGTCGTCCTGATCATCGGTGCTCATAGAGATATCAAGCTTTCACTGGTTTATAGCCTGAAAAGCATCCCTGCGTGTCAACGAAATGCTAAGACACTTTCGGGGGAAATAAAGAAGGCGGTCGTCCTAGGGTCGCTCCGTGTTCTAAGGGTGCACGAGACTTTTGCCGCATCGTCGTATTGAGTCCATCGCAGACTATCGCACGGTCGTGAGACGTGGTTGCAGCTGAAACGTTATCGCGATTTCACTGGGAGCGGGTGAAATTTTGTAGAACGGCACCCTACTCCCGGTGAAATCTCGCCGTTGTCCTTATGACAAACTTTTAACTATATATATACTCTTGTTGTAATCATTTTATTAATATTTTTTCAACCCAAATCGAAAAAATTTTGAGATGATTGAAAAACACATACAATTGTGCTTTATAAAATATTCTTCTAATAAACAAAACGCATGAAGTCTATATTTATCTATAAAATTAAAGAAGTTGAATTTTGAAGACCATAATTTTTTAAATGTGATACTTCAAGCGTTAAACAATTTTTCTTATAATTTTGCACGCAGTGTTATGCCTATCATGCTGTACAGTGTACTGTAACTTAACATGAGGAGTTCGAACCAATCGAAGATTCCCGGACTCTTTCGCTGAGCGCGCAACGAGGTTTTAGTGGTGGAGGTAACGGTACGGACTGAAGGGAACGGTTCATCCAGGCAATAAATTGAGGCATTGAGAATGACAACTAGGTAAAGCCCAAAAATGAAATTTTACAAGAGAAAATAAACACATTTTTCGTTATAGGATTCAAAATACAACATTCTGAGAATATCACAGATGCAAGTGCCCCTTACAAGCTATACTTTCAAGGTTTCAAAATATTTTTCAAAACAAATTTTCAGAGTAGAGTGGAGGAAAACGAAATGGGCTTTACCTTGTTGTCATTCTCAATCATTTGAATGTGCATTTTTTCATTTTTTTATGTATGAAAAACTTCAAAAGTGTTTGAAAATGATCTTGAAGTATAAAAAAACGAAACGGAAAACATAAGTTTACTCCTCATAATAACTTCTGAGAAAGAGGGAGGAAATGCAAAATAGTCTTTACATAGTGGTCATTCTCAATCATTCAAAAGTACGAAACCGATCTTTGAAAATTATTGTTTTGCAGTTCGATCTCAAGAGAGTGCCACGTACAATTGGTCATGCCCGAACCAATTCGAATTAATCTGAAACAATCCGAAGCATGTTTTCAATCCTCTTCAACCCTTCTCAATTCTTGTGTCGAGCCCAAATTCAATTCCAATCTCAATCCGTGTGTCAACTTTAAATTTAAATCTGAATGCATTTATCTCCTTCGATAAAATCCTTAAATGTTTCACAGTTTTCGCGTATGCTTCAACGATTTCCGGATATCTCAAAATGTATCAAATGTTGTCAATAATAATAGTCTTAATACTAATGGTTATTATTGATATTCATTTTTTAAGTTTTCACATATTTCTCACCGTTTTCTAGGTAACTCAAAATTGTTCATTTTTTATTTTTCAAATCTTTCGATTGGAATAGTTAGAGTTGGTCGAAAGCAATCCCCCTCTAAAAAACCCTTAAAATTTTGTTAGTTTTCACGTATCTCTGACCGTTTTCGAGATCATTCAAAATTTGGATTTTGTTGATCATTTTTTTAAATTTCTTTACTGGTTTAGTTCGAGGAGGCCGAGGACCGTCCACTATAAGGGTGATTGCCAAAAAGTTGACCACTTCAAGTCCTAGTCATTTTTTAATTTTCCTTTAAATAATCAATTTTTTTTCTAAATACAACTCAGTGAAGTACTTATATTAGAGCACGATTCAGTAAAGTTTCAAAATTATGGACAAATCCTTTTAGAAATTATAAATAAAAAACTACGCAAAATTTCTTGTCATGCACCTGTACCAATCTACAAAATTAAAAATGAGAAATTGATAAATAATATGAAGACCACTTTTTAATTATTTGAGATTCACAGATATCAATTATAAAAGGTGGAAAAAGATAAAAATCAAGAGTAGAGTTCAATATTTTAAAGTTGAGGATTTTAAAAATCACTTCAAAATGTATCTCACAAGTTTTTTTATCTGGTTGCGCTGCATTGCTTATTTAGGTTAAAACTCAAAAATAAGTATGCAAACTGTTCATAATACCGGATAAATTGTTAATTTTATACTTACGAAGATTTTAGTATATTAAAACATCGATTTCTCAAAGTTGATTCTAAATAAAAGTAAATAATTATCATTATTTCTGCGTAATATTTTTCATAAAATGTCTGGTAACACTAAAAAATTATTTATTACACTATAAAATGAGAGAATATTTTGAAACACTAAAGTCAAAATCAAATATATCCTGAAAATAGTAATTTTCCTCAAATTTTACAATATTTGTATCTGTTCTGCATATATTTTTAAAATATTTTTTGAATGTTTTATTTTATCATAGTCGCATATCCTGTCATGCGGGGCCTTTAGCAATATGTAAAATTCGTATCCATCACCAATACATTCCTGGATCTCTTAGTTTCATATTTTCATACTCTCTTGCGTTACCCTGAATTAAAAAAATGCTGAAAATGTTGTCAGTTTTCCCATATCTCTCACCGTTTCCAAAATATCTCAAAATTTTCATTTTTTTAAACGTAAAAATCTTTTTACCGGGTTATACGGGGTGGGCTAGTACCATCCCCCTTGTTCGCACTTTCATTCCCTTGCCCTATGTGTAGAGAAACTAATCACGAATCTCACCTAATTTATAAGTCATTCGGATTAAAAACACTGATTTGTGTTCTTAATTTCCTAACTATTGCATTTATTCATTATAATAATTAAGCAAGAAATGTTGCATCTTTCGAAATTTGCGCCTACTTGAATTATACACTTATCGAATCTTTTTTACATTATCGACTTATCGAATCCTGCTTTCGAGTTTCGACAGCTGATTGGCTGATTTTATTGCGACTTAAATTAGATATCAATGGCTAATTGAATTGACCAATAGGGTTTAGGGACTACGCATGGAGTTAGCGTTATGGTTACACATGAATTTGGCCGAAATGCATGCATTTTTATAATAGAACTCAATTATTTAAAAGTACATTATTTAATGTTTTTAATTTATGAAAAACTTGAAAAGAATTTGGAATAGATCTCTTTAAAAAAAAAGAGAAAAAAAAACACAAAACAAACCATAAATTTGATTATCATTACCCCTGAGTAAGAGGATGGAAAAAAGTTGTTTTAAATCTATAAAAAAACATTCAAAGTTTTTGAAGATGATATTTTATTACAATTTTATTCAAGTTTTTATAATATATTGTATATATAGAGCTCTATGAACTCTCGAATGTATGATAGTTTTCTATTTCTTTATAAAAAATGTTTATATCAATGAAATTGTACAATGACCCAATTATTTTCTTATTTTGTACGCTTAAGTTGTAACTAAAGTATTTTTCTGAAAGATGTACTTCTTTTGTAACATTTTTTCTGAAAAAAATGGGCTAAAAGGTCAATAAATTGAAAATATATCAATTCGTACGATTCTTATGAAGCTAATTCCCTTCAATTCTAAAAAAAATGCCCAAATCGGTTAATAATTGTAGGCTGTAGACCTTTTTGAATAGCAAATTCCAGGTAAAAATGTCCAGAAGATCCCGTGTTTTCACACGTCTTTAGACAGTGAAAGTTCAAATTTTAGCCTGAACGGGACAAATAAGGAAGGAATTACTTGAAAGAGGTCATATTTCTCTACCAAAAAAAAAAAAAACAAACAAAACAACTAATTTTGATAATTTTTCAACGCGACCGACTCAATAGCCGGACTTTATTAATTGGTTTCAGATTTTGATTAAGCAGAGGCCATTCACATCTTGGGTGAGCAAACTTTGAGTGATGGGAATCTAAGAAAACCTTATTATCCGTAACAGAACAAATGTTAAAACTTTCAAAATTCCGGTCTTAGGGGTAGAGGGTTTCATCTTTTCTGTACCTCGGCGAGAATAATACAGTATACGCAAAAATTTAAAAAAGTAAGTATCTTTGAATATGACAATATAAATGAAGTAAGTACTGCTACCTGCCAAGCTGTGAGACACGGTGTGCACAATAAATGGCCACATGGTTCTATTCTCACGTCCTTGTCATGCTCGGCACAAATTTTACACAACTGGAACGTACTTCCCATTTCACAGTATAATTCGTATTGCTCTGCTGTCACCTTAATATGTTCTTCAGGTGTAGGTTGAACTGCCCAGGTTAAGTCGGGATTTAGATTTCGTCCATCCGGATACAAATAGCTGGAAGTAAAAGTAAGCTTTTCAACAAAAAAGGTTTGTGTCTTACGACTGCAATTAGTACAACCCAGTTGTTAAATTAATTGAATTCTATCAAAATGATTCAACAAAATTTTCTTATTTTCTAATTTTTTATTGTTGTCCATTGCTAAAAACTGTAGGGGTGAGCGGCTATCAGTGGGTCGGGTAATTTTCAAAGTCGTAATTAGGCATACGCTACATGATGCAAGTGTGGTACAATGTATTTTCTATACCGTAAGGTCAACTTCATAGTAGTCATAGAGAAGCATGAGTGCGAGTGAGAGACTATTAGATGGCGCATAAGAGCATCTCTTTCGCACTTATGAATATGACTACTACGAATTTGGCCTTACTGTATACTAGGGTGGCCCAGAAATATACATTTTGGAATTTTCGACCCGCGCAGTCGCCAAATCGTTCTCTCGTGGAAACAAATTATTACACATTTTTTATTTTGAAACAAAATAATTTGTAGTGCCTTGTTTAGTATTTTGAAGTTTTCTCTTGGGATATGAATCAAAATAGAGAAGTCTCAAAAGAGCCTGAAGCGAGCCCTGAGGTTTAACCCAGACAACAGTTTTAGTGCTATTACTCTGCTATTCAATTCATTAAAGTCAAGTATCCCCCTAGGGTTCGGGTATTGTAAAAAAATTGATTGGCTTGATACGTTCCCAATGGTAGAAGTCTAAGAAGTATTCCCTCGTAGAGTATTTGGTGGCCCTGAGAAGGGCCGTTGGTGTTTCGGAATGAGTCGGCTGCTTTACTGACTCTTCCTATGTAAGTTTTTGGATTGTTGGAAAGGTTCTGCATATACGAATCCTTGTTTTGCCATTAGCCATACGTCCATAGTTCTAATGCCCTCCGGGACGGTCTTTTGGCTAGTTGATGGTTGGAGGTAAGTCCTGCGTCCCTTAGCCGGCAAGAATAATTTCCAGGGGTTACAAACTTCCATTATCCATGGAGGACTTTTATAACCCTGGCTCTGGAAGAACCTCCGGAGGATGAAATTTCTCTCCTCCGGAACTCGAGAGACGGTCCGTCCTTCAAAGTGGCCTGGGTAGTTGAAACGGAGTTTCTTGCCGGCTGGTTCGTAGAAGGTGTCGTTAGGGCCACCTCCGTTCGTGTCCAATTTTTTCAGATTTTTGGCAACCACGACCACTATACGACGGAAGTTTGCAGTCCTTTCCCAGAAGGCTACGACCTCCGGGTGCTCCTTGTAGATTTTTACCTCTTGCAGGGGCTTCCTGGTTGACGGGTTGTATCCGTCTGGAATGTATTGTGGATTCCAGAGGGTGAACAAGTCAGTGTCGAGTGTCAAGACCGTAGCCCGGTTTTGTCTAGCGGCGACTGGACACACACAAACACACATATTACATACAGTACAATATATTATATTATAATATTATAACTACCATCAATATTAATATCGTGTAAATACCAAATAATCAACATTAACATGAATATTCGTATTTTGGGACGCGCGATCCAATAGAAAAATTTCTTGCTCGTGATTGTTGCGCGTTACCCGCGGTGCGGGGTGCGCGAGTCAGTCAGAAATTTTTCATGATTGTGATTGGTGCGCCGTACACGTTGCACAGGGCGCGCGATTCAATCAGAATATCGCAAGTTTCTTAATTTTAAGTTTTGGTTTTTAAGAATAATTCTAAAAGTTCAAACAGTTCCGTCTAACTTGCCGTATCCAAGCTTGCCTTACTTAATTTAATTATATAAAAAAAAATTTCTCCGAGATACTGATAAATGACCAGTTTATGAACATCATACGAGGAAATTCTCAATGTTGGAATCTACATCTACTGAGAGGCCACTCTGGTGCAGGAAAATTATATGGTTGACTAATAATAAGATGACTGATAAAAAGCAAGACTCGTCGAGGTGAGAGTTGGGAATACAGATCTGTGAAAATAATATTTGCGAGAATCACAAGTAATAGTTCTCAAGATGCGGCATTCTTAGCTCTCCTTTTTTTATATGTTGAAGATGTATATGAGCTCCAAAGAAAGTGCGAAAAAAATTTGGGAAATGTATTGGGCTACAGGTTTGGGCCTGTAGCAGGGGGCTTTATGGTCAAGCCTGCATCTGGAAGTCCTAAGCGTCTAACACTAAGCCAATTTGAGTTAAATTTAGCTGCCATAAATTCTGCAGTAGAACTGGTAGTCTAATCCATCACCATATTTTACTTTGCACTGAATGATGAAAGTTATTTTTCATAGAATTGCAAGAACAAAAGATCGAAACAGTTTATGAAAAAATGATATCAAATAATGTATCTATTACTCAGCTTACATTTTCAGAGTAATGAAAAACCGCTTTTTTAGCTGTTGCCAGTTTCCTACTCACTGTTAGATGTTTGAAATATTCAGAGCACCTTGCGTGCACATTGCCAGTAGACGAAACCACAAAAAGATGAACAGATGCACGTTTCACATTCCTCCATATTGTATATGGATCTTAGTTGTATAGGTTGCTTGCTAGTTCCGGTTGTCTGCCGCCCAAACAAGAAAAGTAGTAACTACATTGTGTATGAGTCCCCTGTCAACCTAACCTCAAATTGTATATTTGCGTGAAGGATATTCATATGCCGTAACAAAAAATTATTAAATCATTAAATCCTGGCCAATTTTGGTAATCTTTCATCTAGTGATGTGAAAATATTATTTATTTTCAGATTACGTGCAATTTCATGGAAAAAGTGTAGTTAGGATACTATCACGAATTCCTCCATTTCCGGAAACAGGACGCCCCTTTTATTCGAATATTTAATGCACCTCTGTCTACTTAATGATGTTCTAACGTTTTGGGGTGCTTGACGTGGATAGCTTTTTGTCTCCATTGCGTCTATAATTCCTCTATAGCTTCTGACCTAATATTCAAGGCCTCATCTGAGGACAAGTTCAAGGACGTGTAATGGAGGTCCACGTCACAGATTATATTGCAAAGCGCAATATCTTTCTTGCTGTTAAAACAGTCTCACAACGGTATAACTTGCGATACACGCAGTGGCATGACATCTACAATGCCATTTGATGAGCTCCAAAGAGTAAGTGAGGACAGGGATGCATGGGTGTTAAAAGTCCTGATTTTGTTTGCCGAGTTGAGAGAACTCTAACATAACAGATCTGAGTGTTGCAGTGAAGGCAGTCATTAGGCTTTTCTTAACTGTCAGATATTTCATAACTCACCCTCAGCCACAATTTTTGGATGAAGTTCACACCAAAGTATCCTCATATACAGAAAGTTGCAGTAAGAGATCTTATCGCTAATGTTATGGACATTAGGGAGAATCTACTGATCTCAGAAGACCGAGCAATAAAGATTAAATACTAAGTAAAATTTTCGGGGAAAGATCGCAAAATGTAAGGAGATATCATCGGCTTTTCTTATTCAAGTAACCACGTCTAATCACAAGATTGAAAAAACATAATCTAGGAGTCTAAAAACGCTCAATATCTGTCAACAAATTACTTACGGCTGTTAAAATAGCTACCATCAAAATGAAAGTAGAACAACAGCCTCCTATTGATGATACTATGTGAAGAGACATTAAACTTGCTTTAAGTGATTATTATGGTTAAAAAACAACTAAAATTATTTTCTATGTTCTTTATCACTCATTAATTTTTGAAAACTTTTCTCCCCGTGAAACTATATATTAATCCTTAATTAAAAAATGAAAAGTAATTTTTTCGGAAAAAATTGTTTAATTAATTTCTTAAAAGACGCGAACGTCTACTGCTTCACAACTTTTTTTAAAGAAAACTCTTTGGAGTATCAGAAAAAAAAGAAACATGAAAAAAATCGAAAGGGGTAATTTTGAGAAAGATTTTCAAAATTTGTGAAACAATTGCAAAAAACATTTTAAAAAATAAGTAAGACTTTTTTAAACAGATTAGGACCAAGAAAAACAGATTCCTTGATGAATTTTACATAAAAAAGTATTGCTTAAATTATTTAATGAAAGCAAAGCCAAACTGTACAAATTATTATTATGAAAACCTTCCAGTTTTCTATAGAGAAAATATTAAAAATCGAAAAAAATTCAAAATGCGATAACTCTTCGAAAAGAATTTTTTAGCAAAATATCTGAAACGTATTTTTATTTTTATATTTGTTTGCCTTTTGTGAATCCGGAATGGACTAACTATAAACTATTTGAATGAAATAACTGCGGTTATTTTAAAGTAATAAGAATGTGTACTTGATATAGTAGAAGGTGAGAAAAACACTACAATGTTAAATCTTGGTCAGAACGAGGGGTGAACCAGTACAAATGAACATTTCTCAAAAGCCATTGTTTGATCTCAAAACCGTCTTCTTACCACCACTGCATAAATAATAAAAAAATCTCAGTTTTGAAACAAATATGTTTTGCAATTCATTTCTTCACAAAAAATTTATTTTTGATAATAAAGAAAATCCTTTTGGGCTTTTGGTATGTATGCATGTAGAGTACTTTATCGTTTTAAAAAATCACGAACATACACTTTTTTGTGCACAACTAAATAATGAGCTATAGATGGAACTTTCCAGTCTAAAAGCAATAAACAAACAGTTCTCGAAGCTTATTCTAACTCAATATCCTATCATAAAAAAGAGGTTGCGATTATATCGAAAACAGCTTCTCAAAATCAGAAGCCACATTCTCTCTTCACCTATTGGTTGGATTTGTATTCGCCGCCTATACTTTGGAATCGAGATCAGAGCTGCCAACTGCGGACTTTTCTCAATAGTTATTTATGCGTATTTTTAGGATATGTTGTCGGGCAACTCTGATCCAAATATACAGAGAGTGGAGTGATGATAGCTGACATGAGTGAGAAAGAAATAATACCCGCGTATGAATAATGTCACACCGTATGTAGACAGTGCACGCGTACATAATATGAAAATGGTCGAGTAAAGAATTCTTCTTTATCGGAGTCATTCGTTACGAGTGAAAACAAACGCGTTGATAAATCTGTATTAATCTGGACTAATAATATAATCTATGGGGAAGTGCAAGCACATGTACCTTTCTTTCGTCTTTTTTTTTATGAATATTGCATAGTGTTGTGCATAAAGTCTATTTTGCACGATTTTTCAAAATTAATATTATACTCTGTGCATTAAGAAATATTTGCTTTGGCTTTCGTTTTTGAATGTAAACTACATATTTAGTTTTTCAAAAAATGCTTATGATAAATAAAACGAGCATGAAAAACACTATTCTGTATTGGGGAAAAGATTTTTTATTAAAATGAACAGATAGTAGACAAAAATCCAAAGTAAAAAATGTTTGATTTGAGTCATATTAAAAAAATGGCAAGTCAAGCACAAATAACCTTTCAGTCACCTTTCAGAGAGGTGTGTTTCAGGGCGACACCATGAGCCCTCTCCTCTTTTGCCTCACATTATTGCCACTATC
>JAABKJ010002940.1:0-26858 GCA_011634705.1 Andricus grossulariae
AAAGGTTTTTGAAGTTTATTGCACGGCTTTTCCTGTATTTGACCTTGAAATGACCTTGAACCTGACGTGATGGAGGTGAATAGACCTCGGATTCGCATTCAGCGCGTCAAAATACATAAGGATAAAGTGGTACTGTCAAATAGTCATCACCTTTTTTTTTTGTAAACCAGTGTTATTGATGATTTTTCAATGAAGTAGTTGAATTTTCAACAAATAAAAAATTAATTTCGAACCAAACAGTTGCATCTACAATAAAAGAGTTGAAAATTTGAACAATAATACATTCAAAAAGATGAATTTTTCAGATGACAGTTGAATATTAAACCAAGAACATTTCTAACAAACAAGATGAATTTTTATTCCGAAATAATGGATTATCGATAAAAAAAAAAATCGCAACAACGCAGTTAAATTTTTGAAAAGAAAAGCTTAATTTATTAAAATAGTTAAATTCGGAACAAAATAATGAAATTTTCACCGAAATAGCTGAATTTTCAAGCCAAGAAGACGAATTTCCTAGAAGACAGATGAATTTTCAATCCAGAGGGACAAATTTTCTGTCCATAAAGATAAATATTCAACAAGGGAGTTGAATTTTCTGCACAATAATTGAATTTTCAACATAATAGTTGAATTTTTAACAAAACAATTAAAGTTTTAACAAAGTAGTTGAATGTTCGGTAAGCAAGATGAATGATTCTCAGCGGACAATATAATACAAGTTTGTATTGTATATATTATATTGAAAGAATCAACTTGGAATCAAAATAGCGAATTCCGTCGAAAACAGTTAAATTTTTAACTTGAAGATATTAATTTTTATCTAAATGTGACGTGCCACGAGGAACGAGACCTTAGGGTTAGCAGGTGAATTTTTCATTAGATGCGATTGAAGAAACGGCCGAAGTCAGACGCTCAGAAAGTGCGGAAAATCTTCGAAATCCATCCCCTCCACTTACAACTACACCTAATCGCTCCGCGTTCAGCGAGTCAGGCGAGCTCTCGAGCCACATGTACGCAGAACCGAAAGATGTCGGAAAGTGGTGGGACTTGACTTCTAGGACGGTCGCGTCGTCCGCACGCGCCGAAATAGGCGATTCGCGCCTCACTTTACAGCTTAATAACAATTCCGATTTTGCTACAACATCTACAGCAGCGCCATTAATTCAGAAAAAAATTGAATTTCGATTGAATATTAACAGGAAATCTCATAGTAAATAATTAATTTTAAACCGAAGTATAACATTTTTGATTAAAATAAATTGATATTCACTGCTCTTTCTCATTAACATTGCTCCAATAACTTCGAGACACTACTATGTGATATATATTAGCGTGTAAGATGGCGCTGTTGTCAATGTCAAAGACAAGCACATTCGATCGCACGACCAAATCTGGTCAGTCACATTGGCTTCAGTTGGTTTGAGGCATTGGAGGCCAACTGCTGGTCGATGCGAGTGCGCATTATCAAGGATAATTAAATACAGGTTTGACTTTGGTAAATTGGAGAAATTTCAAATTACCGAAAAGATAAAACTACAAAACATGTTTATTCTTGAAATTCTCAACAAAATGTGTAACAGTTGATATTTCCATCAACAAATATTTTAATTTTCCATCAAAAATCGTTTAATTGAATCGAAAAATATGAATTTGCAACAAACTAGTTGTGAATTCTCAATCAAAACAGACTATTTTTTCAATCAGAAAGAGGTATTTTCCACAAAAAAGTTGAATTTTCAACAAAGAACGATTTTTCAGTCAATAAAGAAAAAAAATATTATGCAAAATTTGCAAATACTCGCAAATTTTATTTTTAAGGTAACATTACCAACAAATACATTTTGCCAGAACACCATCAGTTTCGGCATTGCCCACTTACGTACTTCACCATGGACAGGTTAAAGTTTGGGCACATACCTTTCCCTTTTCAACGTCGCATGGGGGGCGGAAAGGACCTCTGTGTCTGGTCACAGAAACAATGTTGGTCACATACCTCGCCCTCTTCAATGAGTAAAAAAGAAAGTCAAAACACAAGAGACAGATGATCATATGCATTCGGATCATTTTTCTTTGATAGTGACATTAGAAGGAGTATGAACAATTAGGATAATTTAAAGGAATGGCCAATAATGTCAAAATGGGGGAGGGAAATTTAAACGAAGAAATGGAAACAAAAGTAAGAGAAATAAAGAGTATTAGAAGGCACTGGTGGAAAAGAAGTTAGATAAGGAGGGGTAGAAGTTGATGTGATGAACAATGTAAAAAAAAGAAGGAAGTGAGAAAGGAATAATAAAAATAGGAAAAAAGTAAGAATAGTGGAAAGGAATATAGGAGAGAGAATAAATAACGAATAATGTCATACTTGATATTTGTATGGAAAAAATATTTAAATTTGAAAACAAAAACAGTTGGATTTACCAAAACGAAGTTTGAGTTACAATTACTGTGTCGTCTAAATAACAAAAAGCGTTTGGCTTCAAGTCTGGAGTAATGATTTTATCCATCGGTCTTCGGAAAGGGGCTGGAGCATTGTTTAAACCAAATAGCATCCTTTTAAATTTGTACATGCCTTTTTCAGAGACTGTGAATGTTGTGATTGGTATTGAACTTTCTCTTAACGGAATTTGTAAGTAAGTTAATTTTAGATCAATTTTGGAAATTAACTTTGCTGATCTCAAAGTGTCCAATATTTCTGTCATGAATGGGATTATGTAGATGTCCTTCTTCGTAATGTTATTGACTTTTCTAAGGTCTAAACCGAATCCGTAATCTTTCCCTGGTTTTACGATCATCACTTTTGGGTTTGACCAATCAGGACAGGAAGGTTCTATTATATCTTGCTCAAATAAGTTATCTACTGTCTGATGAATTATTTCTGCAAGTTTTGGGCTCACGTGGTAATATCGCTGTTCAATGGGATCGTGGCCCTGGACGTCAATTTTATGTTTTGCTAGGTGAATTGACCTGTGTTCTTTTCCCTAATATACTTTTATTTTGTCTTCAAACAGTTTTTTTGAATGGGATTTTTGGCTTTCGTTAAGCTCAACAATGCTTTCGCAAATTTCCGGCGAACAATTATTTTGTTTTTCTAGTTTTCCTAAATTATCCGGAATATTATTTAGTTCAATTGCATTATTTGTGTAATTAAACTATTGAATTCTGTTATAAATTTCCGATATCTCATTTTTTTTTAATTCCTTTTTCGGTTTTTTCTTATTAGTAACTTTTTTATTTCTCCAATGGTAACTATCGCTATTTCCATACGGTTTACGTAAACTGAATGTGTTTTGTGTGCTTGAGTCGTCGCTAGTATCTTGCGTGGAGATGTTTTCTTGGGGTTGAAATGTGTTGCTCATGGAGATGCTTATTAAGCTTGGGATATCTTTCGTAGGATTTGTTACAGAAATTTGGGCTTTTTGGTTTTTGGAGGTGGTTAGGGTTGATAGGTACTAGGGGGATTTCACTATCTTTCAACTCTGGACTACTTTTGTTACTTTCTCTAGTGCTTTTCAGGTTAATACTACCTCCGAATTTCACTTTTTCATGTATATTCCTAATTTGTTCTTTTTAAATCACTGGTTTATCTCTAAATTTTCCATTTACAGCTTCCTTATTCTCTTTTAATTTAATATCAGGTTTCGTTTTATTCTCAGTTATGGGGAGGGTAGTGAGTTTGGATAAGCTTCCATAGGAGAGCGGGTCGGGGGACTCCCTGGTAACCACCAAGTTTCTGAGTAATAGCATAGGGTCATCCGTATGACTTTTAGCATGTTCGTGCCTAAAATGCCGCCAGATTTTAATTTTGGTACTAACCTGAACATTAAGTGTTTCGATTTATTCCCATTTAAAATTCGAATTACTATTTGACCAATTATATCGACAGTTTTCCCGTTCGCGAACTTCAATTTTCGCGAAATAGGTTCAAAAATCGAATACTTCGAATTCTGGATTTTTCCAGCAATTTCTTGCAGCGTACAAATGTGTGGCACCTGTGTCTACCAAAATTAAAAATAGTTCGCTCTCGAATTTTTTCATCAGATGAAAACGTGTTTTTGTTATTTCATCTTTATCCGAATTGAGAATTTCTGGCGTTTTGGTACCAGGTTTCACTACTTTTTGTCATAATACCCGCCCTTCCATTTTCCCTCGTTGAACACGTAATATGGGCATTATCTTTTAAAATGGCAAGCTATGCCACAATGATAACAATTTAAATTATTTGTGTTTTCGTTCGCGTTTGTTTCACTGTCCTGTTTTTTGTCCGAGTTTGAACTTGTTTTGTCTTGTGAGTCCTTGTTTGTGTTGCTGCCGGATTTTTGTTTTTATTCCGTAATTCTGTCTACCGTTATTATTTGCTGAGTTATTTTCCGCCTTTTCTGTTGGGAATTCGATTATTGGGTTGTTCTGACCTTGATTATGTCTTAATGATATTTCATTAAACCTCGATTCTGAGGTTTTCGTAAATTCTACGTAGTTCCCATTCGCGACTCTTTTCGGATATAGTTTAGTAAAAAGCGTTCTGATTTCCATTAAATACGAATAGATGATTTTAAAATCTTCGGTAAAATCCGATAAACATCTCCAGGAATTTTTAATTATTTCGCTTCAATCTTTCGCATCTTCAATCAGAAGTGCGTTCAAATTTCCTAAAATATCGCGGTTTTTTATTTTGTACCCATTTTTAATCTTTTTCATTCGTTCAAGTAATGCGCGGGACTGTCCTCTTTACTGTTTCTAAATTAAATTGGCCAATTACTCATAATATGAAATAACGTTTGTATTATGCCACGAGAAAAAAATTTTGCTGGAATTATTGCGTTATTTGTATCATTTTCAGGTTCGTTATCTGTAACTGTATTATTTGCGTGGATTCTAAAATGTCTGACCTGTACCTTATTGTCGAGAGTCTACGGGTTCTGTTTTCGCTAGTGTTTGTATCTTGTAATCTCAAGTCATTAATTATTGGTTGGATACGGTTTGCAATATTGTGAGAAAATTTTTTATGTTCTTTTAATTGTTCCCTTAAATCTAATTGAACCGTCTGTCTATTTCGGGATTCATTCATTAATAAAATTTCCCTCATTTGGAAAAAATGAGGATCCTTTCTACTCTGATTTTGTCATTGGCGGTCATCTTCAATTCCCTTCGTGGATATAATAATCATTTTCTGAAAGTTTAATATGTTTACTTAATGGTACATTAACATTTGGCACAATAACGAAGAAGAGCTCTAAAATTTTCTTCATATTGCAATTCGATTCTTTTAGCGATAAGCCACCTGAGTCAACGTGGACCCGTAATTTCATTCCTTGACGTACACAAAAAAATACAGTTTCAAATATATTAGAACATTTTTTTATATTATTCACAGCTTCTTCTTATGTTTGCTTCTTCACTTGCATCGCAATACTATTCCGTTCATCGTCGTATATACATAAAGGTTTTACATCCCATATTTCTCTTATAATTTTCTCTTATCATAGTGGAAATTCCATACGAAATTTGTTTTTGAAGTTGAAGGTTCTAAATTAAAGGTTGACCATATCTCGAAATATCATGCAGCTTAATGGAAATGGAGGTTCTAAAGACCCTTAAGAGAGGCTTTCGTCACTGGAGGAATGTCAGGATGCAATCTATAGGTTTTGCAATTTGAGTAAAGATAAGTTCAACTAATATAAACATAAAAATGCTTCCATGATTATAATTAGATCAACAGTAACGTGTGTAAATCAACGTCGTCTGCTAGGCTGTCCTTTTTGATGATCAAAGCTGTCTTATCACAGATTGTATCGACTCAGTCATCTTCATAATAACGCTGAGTAATCAGTAAAAGATGTGTGGCCAGAAGAAACTTGTCATACCTTATATAGACGCATGCAATTAAGGAATGACATTACTTTTGGAGTCCCTCGCGATAGGCACTGAAGGCCCTCACTAGAGACTCTGGAAACCTTCCCTTAAACAGAACCCTCATTTGAATGAAATTTCCATCTAGACCGGGGCTCATCAAATACCAACGTACCTCAGAAAACAATAATCCTCTGTTTCACCTTGCAGAATTAGGTTCTCTGTTCGATTGCTTACCTAGTGCCGAACCTATTACTGTGGTATCACGTGACGTCCCTTCTTCTTCAGGTGGAAAACATTCTCCTGTTAGGTCATCTCCTCCTGTCAGGTCCAGGTCTATGTCGTTTGCCTTATAGGGGGTAGTTTTTGAGGGTTGAATTTTGTTGCACAAATTTGAACAAAAAAAGGCGAAAATATTAGGCCCATGTGAAGTTCATTTTGGACAATGTCGGGGCTGGCGAAATATTTCGCTAGCCCGCCATGATGTTTGCCACATAGGGGGTTGTTTGTAGTGGTTGAGGTTTGTTGCAAAAATGTGCACAAATTAGGACTACAATAATGCGCCTACATGAGGTTGATTTTGGATAATGTCGGGGTCAGCGAAATATTTCGCTGGCCCTGCCAGTGTTTTTGTGAGAGATCAGGTACTTCCAATGTCGCACAAGTTCGAATTTTGATTGAACAAATTTAAACAAATTCTGCACTAAATATCAAGGCCAAAAAAAGGTAAATTTGCGTGAATATTGGGGCTACCGAAATGGTCCTTAATTAGGCGATCACTCATCCGCTAGACGGGCTAAAATTTGCCTAATTTTCCTCCACAGTTTCGTTATAAGTCTTGCCAACAGAAACGCGTTCACTATAAATTAGTAAGATTAGCTGACGCTTTAATTTGTATATCTAAATGTAGGATAATTATATTAATAATTCATCCCCATCTGATAGAATATTTTCCAATGCCTTTAAATAATCTGCCGAAATACTTTAAAATACCTGAAATCAATTTAAATTTTAGAACTGTTTTGAAATCCCTCAAAAGCTTTGAAACCATCTGAAATCTTCTAAAATACATGTAAATATTTTAAATATCGTCAAATCTTTTCAAATTGCTTGAAATCCTGGAAATATATCAAAATTCCTTTAAATCTCCAAAATCCTATAAAATTGATTAAAATCTCTTAAAGCCTTGCGAAATATTTTGAAATTATTTTAAAATTTTGCAAAATCCTTTGCAATCCCCTATAATCTACTAAAAACTCTGGAAATCATTAAAATCTTAAAATCTTAAAAATGTTGCTCGGTGAGCTGATTTATAAAGTATACATAATAACATACATTACCACAAGGTTTATATTATCAAGGAGATAACGACTATGGTGTATATTTATATCATTACGTACTTTCATAAACGACCGGAATAACCATTAGTTGCTCTGTCAACCAAATTCTCTGTTAATACATTATTAGGATTTTCCTCAGTGAGAAAATATGAGGATCCTTTCTAGTGTGGTACTGTTACTGGCCATCATCCTCAATTCTCTTGGTGAATATAATAATATAACAATTTATTAATATAATAATAAATATGCTTTTTCGAAAACATTTTTGAGTTTTCTGAGAATAACAATTTCTCCGAAGCAATCCGCATTTACCCCTAACGTTTTTTTTCGAGTTTAACCAAAATGAGCACGAACCTAATCTGAGGGAATCCAGAATGCGTGCGCTACAGGAAATGGAATTTGAGAAGGTTCCTTTAAATTAATTTTTTTAAGAGCTTGAGTTAAATATCTGGCGCGAGTGCTGAAACTAAAAGATTGTCTCGCTGAATCCACAAATAATTACGTTGATCACTAAAATACTGAATTTATTCAATAATAAATAACACTCGAAGTTTAAGGTGAAGTAGGATAATGGTTCTCAATTTAGTAATCATGGATAAATATATTATTATTATTATACCATTAAGCCATTTCCCTTTCGGGGTAGGCGTGACTTGGTCGGTAAGGAAGGGAGTAATTCTTCCGAAGGTGTCGACGAAAGTGTGAACAACATACAGAAAAGACTAGGAATTTAATTTTCTTACAAGTCCTTTTCTTGCAAAATTATTTTGAACTTTAGTTGTGTTTACTCTCATAATACGGGCTATAACTTTATTTTGAACATACTTCAATAGCTTCAGTTTTAATCTGCGGATTAGTATACATTGCGTCAACATTTTCGGCATAATGTTGGAGAATAGTTTTGAAATTTCCATCCTATTGTGACTAGATTCTTCGAGAGATAAGCCACCAGAGTCCACGTGGCCTCGCAATTAGATTGCTTGACGTCCAAAGAAGAATTCAGTGTCAACTATATTATTTGTTTTTTTTTTCATTATTTACAGCTAGTTCTTTTGCTTACTTATTTATTTGTGTCGCAATATTATCCTGTTCAGCGTTGGGACTTTGAATATCTGACTCACATTGATGAGCTCTCTTATCATTTTTCAGGCACCGAAAGAGAATTCACAAGAAATAGTGAAAATTACACATGAATTTAGTTTTCAAAATTTAAGGTTCTAAATTTCTGGTTGGCCAAGTCTTGTGGCCAAGTCTCTGTGCAGCTTCCGAATTTGACAAATTAAATGAAGTATACGAATACTTTTTCTGCGTCTGGATAGGGATAATAAATGGAAAAGCGAATAAAGCAAAGAAATTAATTAAAAGGGGGCTCTGAAGGTCCTCGCGACAGGCTTTTGTAACTGTAGGGATGTCAGGATGCAATCTGCAGATTGGATCGACTCGGTCATCTTCATAATGAAGCCGAGTAAACGATAGGATCTGTAGGCCCTCGCGAGAGACTCTGGTAACCCCCGCTTGAACAGAATCCTTGTTAGAATGAAATTTTCACCTGGGACGGGGCTTATGAAATGCCAACGTACTTTGAAACATCAGTCCTCTGTTTCACCTTGCAGAATTAGGTTTTCCGTTCAATTGTTTGCCTAATGGCGAACCTATTCCCTGGTTATCACGTGCTAGGCATCATCTAGGCTAGGCATCATCCCAACAGGATTTATTTTGTCATGCGTCCTCCTACCAGGCTTCCTTCATCTGACGGACGTGGATACGGACTCGAGCAACTTATATTTACTCGGCTTATTCTCCGCACGAATCCGCTCAAGCTATTCGCACTTGGAAGATACACTTTTCCGGCCGGTAAACCAATTTACTTGAGAACAGCAAAGTACACCTATGGCCCTATGCCAATCCAAGAACAAATTGTTTTATCAACATCTGATGGTGAAATCTTTGCAATATTGGAGACTAGTGATACTCTTGCTGGAATATATGGAATTAGTATTCGCGAAAAAACACAGGCAAAAATAAACATGGAAAGCGGCATGATTACCCCACTGACCCAAGAAGAAGTTAATGAAATTCCAGTAGGTGCCAAACGCCCAATCAGACGGTATTTTTGAGTACAGCGGGTGAACTAAGTGTAAACCATAATTTTAAATAGCTGTTATTATGAATTTTAAAGGAAATATTGAGCGTCTTCACTTCCTAAAACATTCTTGAATATACCACCTAAGATTGTAATCGATTTAGATTATTTATGTGTTTATTGAAAATGAAGTTTGATTACATGAAAGTTATTTGTTTGATCAACTCACATTCTTTTTATAAACTATTCGTCGCCAAACTTTTCTGTCCTGGCATACTATTCTAGCTTCCTGCACCTTTTTTTCCTTCTATCTTACGTCGCAATTCACTATAACATAATCAATTCCCATTCTTGCCTTGCCTGGCCCAATAGCAACTTTCACCCTGGGTAAATAAGCTTTTCTCGAAAATTCGAAAGTGTCGCTATGCCTCATGTTTCAATGCAGAGGGTTCCTTTCGGACTCAAAGTGTGAAGGAATACTTGAATCGGTACTGAAGAAGTGGGGTCTTTTCTTGAGGGACGTCTCATTCTTATGTCACGTTTGTTTTATAATTTTCCATATTTGATGCTATTTCCGATTGCATATGAAATCGGGTAGTCTGACCCTGGTGATATCAGGAAATTGGTTTGAACTAAAATATATTATATCCCCTATTTTGTCCTTGCTAAACTGTTTCTGCACATAGAAAAACTTATGTCTTCATAATATAAAATAAAATTTCCAACTCAATCAATTTGTGAAATCAATACAATTATATGAAAAATTACTAAAGGAAACATTACATTCGGTCTTACTTTAAACATTTGTTTCATACGCTATTCTCTTTATAAATTTACATTTTGCAATCAATTTTGTTTACAAATGTTTTTCATTGCTCGTACGTAATTATTTGAAGTAATGCACCTTTTAATTGTTTTCTAAATTTTCTTGGCCAATGATTTCGCTGAATTTTCGCTTCGTTAACCTTTTTGATGGATTATATTTTTTCATGAACGATTTTAAAGGTGAAAGTGTTATCCGATCTGAAAATTCACAATTAATAGATCATAATATTTATAATTTTGGGAATACTTTTTGCCATCTCAAGTTGTAGTTTCATAGTTTTAATTAATTTATGTGAGGATAATATTCTCGCTATGCAAACTGATATTATTTTAAGGAAATTATCCTTCATAAAATCGTTCAAGGTCATCTGCCCTAAAAGGGAAGATTGGCATCATGAAGGACGAAGGGGAGAATTACTTAAACGAGGAGGTCTCCTTTGGTACGCAGACGGCTCTAAAGACTCCTTAGGGACAGGAGACAAGGATAAGAACAACACTGGTCACATTTCCTACTGTTTTCCAGGCCAAAATAATAGCTATCAAAGCTTGCCTGGAGGAAATTTGTAAGCGGGCTTTTAAAGGCCAGCACATCTACATTTGTTCTGACAGCCAAGCAGCGCTTAGGGCTCTTGTATCTGAAAAGTTTACTTCCAGACTATTCTGGAGTTCCCTTCAAGATCTTCTTCAGGTTGTCGGTAAAAACTGGGTCAGTATGATTTGGGTTCCCAGCCATGGAGACACTAATAATGTAATGAGAAAGCAGATGCACTGGCTAAGATGGGAGCTCCACAGTCCCTGATTGGCCCGGAACCCTGCTGCTGTATCTCGTACACACCACAGAAAAAACTAGGCATTCATTTTTCTCTGGGATCCTTTTTTGGGCGCTCTAATATGATCTCACAAATAGTCTATTTTAGTACTAGTTTCTGTCTTGTTTAGTTTGCTAACTTGAGATTGATGAATGATCCGAGATAGGGAACTATATTCATTTTGAGGGTGCATTGTGTTAATTGTTCCAAACTTCAATCTAACAAAAAAAAAATAGATGAAAAGACCAAGAATCGGAACGTTTTAGGTTAGTACACCAGTCCGGGTGCAGACTGGGCACTTATAATTCTTGAGGGTTCCTTTCCGAACCCGGACTGTTCAATTTCTGTAGGGTCCTGATGCATACCCGGACCCTTCTAGTTCTTAAGGGTTTGAGTCCACAACCGTGTCTTTTAAATTTCTAAGGACAAGGGTCCGGACCCGAAACCTATAAGTTCTTAATAGTCCAGACCCGACTATTAATTCAAGTTATTTGAGTAAATCTGAGAATTCAAGTTATTCGAATAAATCCAAGAATTCAAGTAATTCGATTAAATCGAAGAATTCAAGTAAATCGAAGAATTGAAGCAATTCAAAAAATTCAAGTAGTTCGAAAAATTCGATCAATTCGACGAATTCGATTGAATCGAAGAATTCAAGTAATCCGAGTAAATCGAAGAAATGACGTAATTCGACAACACTGAAGAATTCGAATAATTCTATTAAATCGAGGAATTCAAGTAATTCAAGTGTATCAAAAAATTGAAATAATTCGACCCAATCGAAGAATGCATGTAATTCAAAGGATTCCAGTAATTCGAAGAATTCAAGCAATTCAAAGAATTCAAGTCATTCGATTACCTTGAAGAATTCAAGTAATTCGAGTAAATCGAAAAATTCAAGTAATTCGACGAATTTGGCTAAATGGAAGAATGGAAGTAATTCGAAGAATTCAAATAATCCAAAGAATTCAAGTAAATCGCGGAATTCGAGTAAATCTAAAAATTCTAATAATTCAAATAGTTCAAACAATTCCAAGAATTCAAGTAATTTCGAGAATTTGAGTCATTCTCTGAACACAAGGAATTCTCTAAATTCAAGTAATTCGAAGAATTAAAAAAAGTCCAAGAATTTGAAATATTCAAGTAAGTCGTGCAATTCAAGAAATTGGAGTAAACCGAAGAATTCAAGGAATTCCGTGAATTCACAATTCGATGAATTATAGTAATTCGATGAATTCAAGTAATTCCAAGAATTCAAGTAATTCGACTACATTGACAAATTCAAGTCACTCGACTAAATCGACGAATTCAAGTAATTCGAAGAATTTGAGAAGCGATCTGAATTCAAATTATTTTAGTAATTCAAGTAATTGTCAGAATTCAAGTTATGCGAAGGATGCAAGTAATTTGAAGAATTTTATAAATTCAGAGTATTCAAGTAATTCCCTGAATTCAAACAATTCGAAGAATTCAAATAATTCAAAGAATTGGAGTCATTCCCTGAATTCGAGAAAGGCTACGAATTCAAGGATGTCTGTGAATTGGAGGAATTCTCTAAATGAAAGGAATTCTCTGAATTGAAGGAATTATCTGAACTCAAGAAATTCTTTGAATTCAAGGAATTCTCTGAATTCTCCAAATTCAAGGAATTCTCTGAATTCAAGAAATTCTCTGAATTCTTCAAATTCCAGAAATTCTCTAAATTCAAGGGATTCTTTGAATTGAAGGATTTCTGTGAATTTTAGGCATTCTCCGAATGCAAGGAATGGTCTGAATTCAATGAATACTCTAAATTCAAGGAATTCTCTAAATTCAAGTAAGGCACTGCCGTGCCTCAGAAACGAATGCCTGAAGGATTATTTTCTTGAACCAGAAGATTTTGTAGACATCTCCTGTAATTCAGTGTATGACTTTTTGGTAAAGACCTTATGAGAGATGGTTAAATTTTAGGGTATATCATAATACGGTTTACCGCAGTACTATGGGCAGTTATTGCCCCTGCCTTTCGTATATTAATGTTCCCAGATAAAGTGAATAACAAATGGTCGAATACAAATAAAAGTTTCATTCGTGGTCATTTGAATAATTTCTCAATCGAATACTACCCAACTTCGCCTATTATACCAACAGAACGATATAATTTTCTATTTTTAGTTTTGAAGCTTTGAACTAATTAAATAATTTATGAAGCTGCAATATTTAAAAATACCAATGAATTAATACAATAAGAAACGTGAGCATGGAATCAAAGTTGTCAGTAAAAAGCGATTCGTAATAGTTGAACAGCCCGTGAAACCAGAGGCGGACTGGATACCGAAACGCGCGGTAGAAAATCATCCTTATTCTTTTGGGGCAAAAAGACTAATGATTACAAAAAATTAGGTCACTAGTATTTTGGGAACATCTGAAAGGATACCTACAATATATCAATAATAACACATATTCTGCCCTCTCAGTTTAATTGTAATTTCCTTTCACTTAGATTTTTGAAAACTAATTTAAATGAATATTTGAAAGAAATAATTAACATTACCGTACGGTAAAGCATTATAACCCTTCACAATGCGCTCAAAAGATTTGTATCTCCTGAATTTTCGGTGTTAAAATGTATTCTTTACACTGATCACAGCAAATCTTATTTCTTGAATATCAGTTATTAATAAAAAGCGATAACGGTTTACCGAGGGGGAGGGCGTGACATTTTTTGGATTCGAAAAAAATAAAATTTATTTTTAATCTTCCTTTATGAATGTCACATATTCATTTTTTCAAGTAATAATTATGATAACGAATTACTGTACGCCACGAATCTCGTATTTTTAGCGTCACGGAAATTTCCATTTCACGGATAAATATTCTTTATGATTACTTAGCAATCTCGTGATATTTATTCGTGTCCTTGGTTCAGATTTGGTGACGAGTTGAATGCAAGATTTCGTAATTATGTTTTTGCTGAATTGACGATTATTCTCTTTTAGTTTTTGGCGATGATTCATTATTACTCTTACGTAATTCAAGGACAAAACAAATATAAATAATGCATCCAAATAAGAAAAATGCAGCAAATCTCAGTTTTGTCAATTACTTCGTTTATAATAATAAACAAAGAAAAAAATGTAATATAGAATAAAAAAGTCCTTTCATGGAGAGTATAATTGCTGATTCTATGTCTTTTTGAGAAAATATCAATAAACAGAGCATAGTAGATACTACGAACATAAGAAATTATGTTTTTTGTCATTTCTCAAGTAAAATAACAAATTAGTGATTTTTTTTCTTCAATCGGCTTCGACAGACCTCGGATCATTTTAGTACTACATAGGATTCAGATCAAAATTTCATGACAGTTCAGGTCAGCACAGCTTCATTGTATAAGTACGCGAAATTCCTAGAGTTGACGTAACCAAATTTTGTTTCATGAACTAATTTATAAAATATAAATATCTCACAAGGACATGCTGGATACATATATAATTCATGAGATAACGACTACAGTATATAAGTTACATACCTTGATCTCTGGTTCTATCATTCATGGCTATTCTTAATACTATTCGTAAATATAGTACTATAATAATATATCTATATTTTTAAAAACATTTTTAAGTTTTTCGCAAATAACAATTTGGTCGACGTAATCCACATTTTGTCCAAAGTAGAGAGCAAGTACGCCAGGAATTATTATTTTGCCCGAATTGAGTACGAATTCAATCAGAATTTATTCCGAGGGAATCCAGAACGTGTGTTATAACAAATGGAATTTAAAAAAGTTCTATAGAGGAATGGGTTCATCCAACTTGGAGAATCCACTCTTTCTTATTGTCTTATCTCATTTCTCTAAAGTTAATTTTTCTTCAAGAATGGCGATGACTATTTCGGGAATTAAATTTACACCTAGTGATGTAACTAAAGATATAAAGATGTATAGATAAAAATTCCTAAATTTGGATGTATTCGAATATCTAAGGTCAAGTTCACAATTGTTAATCTTCCAAATTCGAGAAATTTCAAAATTCAATCATCAAAATTACATATTATTATTTTTTTTTGAATAAAAAGTCTTCATTTTTAAAGATTTACAAATTAATGTTCTAACATTTTTAAAAGTTACAATTGAGCACGTCAGAGCGAAAGAAAAACTCCTCAGGGTCGTGAGGAAAAACGAGTCAACTATCATTGCACTGCCTTGCTCTTCACGCATTCTGTGTAAGACTTTCTCTTTCTAAAGGTACTTGTCTCGTTTTTCCTCACGACTCCGAGAAGTCTTTCTTTTGCTCTAATGAGTTTAATTGAAAGTTTTTAAAGTTTACCGATAGAAAACTTATGATTTTCTTTCAATATCAACAATACAGTTCGTTTCTCGAAGTCCTGGAGAAAGGCATCAGGCCTCGCGTGTGTATTGAACCGATAATTAAACTTAGGGGTGCTGAGCCGTTCAGCGGATACTCCAGGGAGCAGGTAAATACAAAAGTTAAAATAAAATCCCAGTTTCAAAATCTTTTATACCCAAAAGAAAATAGTCCGAAAGCTCTACGGCAAGTCCACGACGCTGCTAAATTTCGGGGTGGCGACCCACGTCTACCACAAGCCAACCTGACGTCAGGAGCTATAGAAAAAAAGGTCGCTTACAATATTTTTGGACAGGGCCAATATCGATCGGCCTACTGATAACAGCGAAAGCGATATCCAATTCCTACACAACAAATAACGGATTATTAATAAAACCACCTACCCCGGCCGGCCATCTTGGAGTCTCGAGGTATCACTTGTGTCCTGAGTAAAAAAAACAAAAGCACATGACATTTCAATAGCTAATGACTAGGACTAAGTCCACTGCACCGGAGATGAGGACTTGTGAGGATTCCTCGACACATTCGGGAAACAAAACCTCACCTCTCATAAACTTTAACTGACTCTAACATTAATCGCGTTACTCAACGGAAGCAAAAGGAAAATGCGTTCAGCCGACGAGCGTGAATTCCCGCTGCTTAGCTGGTGACTCACTGAGATGGTGGCTTGTAGACTGACGAGCGCGTCTTCTCGCCCGCCTTGAGGGTGAGTCCCCACAGGTAGGCGCTAATTGGTTGCATTCTCAGCGTTGCTGTGTGGTTGGTGCGATGCCGCTCGTTCGTTATCTGCCGTGCCGCCAAAACGGAGTGAAATGCAGTAGCGGTTTCACTAAAGGCTGTACCTAAGTCTGGAAAGAAAAATGCTGGTGCCTTCTGAAGTATCGCTCGAAGGCGACTAAGTGCATTCTCAAAGCCTAGGGAAAATAATCCGGAGTTACCCCTGGCTCTGGATGCATCCGAGGTTTCCAGCCGGGTCCCAGAACTATTAAAGACAGCCAGCGGAAAGGCGCAAACTAGAGTTCCAAAATCCCTGGATGTCCTTCGTTGGCTGGAGATCGAGGCGAGGTCAGAGCAAAACAGAATAGCGTCGAATAATCAATCCTAAATTCTTAAATCTACTTAAAATTTTGCTGTTTTACAATAGATATACAGTCAACGCTATTTTGAATTATTTATTAAGTAAAAACTCTTAACAATTAGCGATTCGGGTTGCCGTAGAAACCATCTTTAGTGCCCAATCTACATGTGCATACATTTTTGATTTGATCTGTGCAACTGTATGGCCGGTTTCGAGCCTCAAGTGTAGAAATTTGAAAATTGTTTGTAGTAGAAGATGAAACGGAATCATTTTGACTGATGGCGGAACGGTTCAAAATCTTTTGGTATCCACTCGTGTAACTCAAAGTGTATTCGGATGGAAATTGATTTAATCGGAGTGATGGAGGAATGTTACGGCATCATTCGAAATGAACTCGCGTGTAGTCGCTTAATGCCATGCGGATGAAATTCTGTTATCTAGCGGATTTAGATAGAATGAAAAGGTATATCAGATTGGCAAGAAATCAATCAGGATGACTGCCTAATGATTATGGACTCATTCGGAATAAATTGGAAATCTCAACTCGGACTGTAAAAGAATAAGTCTTAATCAGACATAGTCATTCGGACTCGATTTAGCTCTCACTCCGAATGCGTCCGTGAGTTCGAAACAGATTTCTGATTTATTCGTAATCGATCAGACTGATTCAAAGGGGCACAATTTCATTCTAAAACTTCCACGAGTACAAGATGGCGTCGGGAGATTCCATAGTCTTACACTTAAAAAGTACAGAACGTGTTTGATAAGCTGTTGGATCTCGGAGAAGTAGAATCTGAGCTGAAAATCATAGCATAAATCTTGGCTAGCCTGTTTAGCAAATACAGCACACTACAAAAACCATGACTAGTCTAGACCCATGTCTTCAATCATTAGAGAACCTTAAAACACGTCTCATAAGTGTCGTAAGTAATGCGTCATAAGTTCTCCATGTAACTTAAAAACTTTTCATTTTCTTCCACGTGTTATCAACTTCTTATTTATTCTCTCCGAATTGGAATCTTCTAATTTAAACACGTCAAAAAGCGTGATCGGACAGAAGGATAGGAAGCCGTCTGGATAACGAACTGAAAAAGAAAAAAAAGATAATAAACTGTGTAAAACATTGCATGCTACGTGTAGGCGTAATTATATAGGATATTTCGACAGCCAATGCCCAAAAAAATATGACCAGGACGAAAAAAAGAACGAGTCGCCCGATTGTGCTTTCATTACGGAAACCAAGATTGTAGGGTGGGAGAAACCAAGCAGTGCACAAGTCAAAGCGTTGCCGGAGCAAGACCGAAGTGAAGCGTAACTCGGAGACAATGGCGTATCGCTACATCTAACTTACAGAGGTATTGTGTCGTGGAATACCATGTGTTTAACAAACGTGAGGCGGTGCAACAAGAAAAAAATGGTGACTGTGAAATTTGATAGTGAGGACATAGTGATAGTTAGTTAGTTAGTTTTAAAATGGGTGAGGAGCCCATGAAGAGCTCCCCTGGCGCGCAAGCTATAAAGCCTATTGTGCCACACCCTTACTTATTCGCTCTCAGCAGTTAGCCCCAGAACTCTTACCGAAGCCTAGTATGTCGACTACTGATCGCGTTGTAATTCCCTCTGGTCCCATAAAATGGGCTCCGAGGGTCTGTTGCCTAAGCCTAGCTAATACCGGGCATTAGCCTAATACATGCAAGGATGTTTCGTCATTCCCGCCGCATCTCCTGCGCTCTGTCATGGGAATATACCCTATTTTGTGCATATGATAGTTTAAGTGGTTGTACCCAGTAAGGATCCGTACCACTGTCCTTATATCTTTCTTGGGTGGAGCTATTCCTCTTACTAAGCCCTCAGCCCATCTGGTTTTTAGTCTTCTCTGGCGTTGCATGCTTTCTATTCAGCATACAAGCTGGTCCGGCACGCCACATCTCAGAGCCTCTCGACAGATGACTTCTGGAGGAGTATTGCTGGAAGCACCCTCTATATCCGAGAAATTGCCCACAGCACTTTTGTTCAATTTGCTGCTGCGATTTTTCCACAACAGCATGAAGCGCAGTTTCTACCGAGCAGCCTGCCTGAAAAGTATGCTGCCCTCTATGCAGCGGGGAGGCCAAGACCACCTCAGCCCTAATTTATCTCTCGACCAGCTTCTCCAACGTCTTTAGGAGAAAAGACGTTTGGCTGATCGGTTGGAAATCTCTTGCAGCAGTGTAGCCTTCCCTCCTGGGTTTGGGTATGAAGGCCACTCTGCCATATTTTCATGCCGATGGCACATGTTTACGGGCTATACTTGGCCTTAATGATTTTGTCAGAGGAGGAAAGACTAAATCCATGCTTTTTTGAAAAAGCGCTGGATAAATGCCATCCGCCCCTAGTGATTTAAAAGGACAGAAGTGCCCTACGTCCCATTTCACCTTTTTGTTATCAGCGACCCTAGAGTCGAAATTCCAGTCGGCCTTCTCCACCTCTTGTCCCCAGCCTTCCTCCTCCTGGCCGGTTCAGATTCGTTGAAAACCCGGGAAGTTAAAAAACATCTTATTTTTCTGGGCTGTATGTGACAAAAAAAGTTTTGACAGTGAAGACCAATAGTGGAAATTTGAGAAACGAGAAATATAACCAAGTGTACGCGTCGGGGACAATAACAGAAAATGGTGTATATCATCTGTTTTTTAAAACAATAAAATCCCGTGAAAGTGGCGTATTGGACGATGTGACGACCAGCTTGAAGGTTTGGCACGAGCATTGGTTACACATTAAAACACGCGCCATACAGAACGTGATTCCGTCTAATTATTAGGAAAAATATCGAATGGACTGCACAACGACAAAAAAGAGTAGCATGTGTAATACTGAAGTTGAATAAGTAGCATCACCAGAGGTTGCAAAGAATTTCTGTGGCTGAGAGAGTTATGAGATAGTCTCGAATGTCTCAGTGATGAAGCGAAATCATTATTTATAGACAATTAGAGTGCGATCCGTCTTTGGAAAGGATCCAGACTTTCATAAACGCAGTAAAATATTGACATTCGTTTTCAATTTATCAAAGAAAAGGCAGATTCTTGTAAGACAGCTGTCGAATATGTTTCAAGCAAAATCAGCTGGCAGATATGTTCAAAAAAGCATTAGCAAGAGATCGTCTGAGAAAGTTATGAAATATTATTTCTGAGTGTGTGTGTGTTCTTTTATACTGTGTAAACGTAAGCCACCTTGGAACTTTGGCTAAGGGACCTCTTTGGTTTTCAAGTTAGTCAACGCAACTAATTCTTTAAATTTATGATAATAATGTGTTCAGCTTGAATGAATTCATTTGTTTTTATAGAATTATATTTATTTGCTTACGATTTATTTCACAAAAACTCACAAATTTACTATAGTCACTTCAACATCTTGTGATAAATATTCATTTCCTTGATTCGTATAGTACAATCATTGACTTCGCGTCAAATTTTCACTTTTCTCACTGATTGTCACTGTTTGCTGCCACTTTCTCTTAAATACACTTCACTTATATTGTTCATATGTAAACGTGTACATACAGAGACGGCGACTCGAAAAACAAAGTTTTTTTGCACGATTGTAGGTTAATTTAGTCTCATCTTCTAGGACTATGTAAATAGGTGCACTTTGCAGTTTGTGCATTTCCCAAAATTAATTATTATTAGCGGAAAGGTTTTCGCATATATGATTTATCTATTTCAATTCTCGGCTTTTTCTTGCAGAATTAAGTTTGGAGTTCGACTGTTTACCTAATGGCGAGCCTATATCTTATGTTCTTCGTGATCGATCTTCTTCTTCATTTTCTTCAACAGACAGAGAACATTCTCCTGACAGGCCTCTTCAGACTGCCGAGCCTCCACATCGAGCCAGGTCCAATTCTCCTTCTGCAAGGCATCATTCTGTCTACAGTTCCACGGCTCCTCTTACTAGGCTTCCATCTCCTGATGGATATGGGTGTGGACTTGAGCAATTTAGATTTATTAGGCTTATTTCCTTTGTGAATCCGAACCGGATCTTTGATCTTCGAAGATTCACTTTTCCAGCTGATCAGACAATTAGATTGAAAATAGCAGGTAATATATATGAGCCTCTGCTAATCCAAGAACAAATTGTATTATCAACATCCGATGATGACGCCTTTGCAATATTGGTAAACCATGATGTGCTTGCTGGAATTTATAAATATGCTGAGCGAAAAACAAGACGGGCGAAAATAAACATAGAAAGTGGTACGGTTAAACTATTGACACAACAAGAAATAAATGAAACACCAGTAGGTTCCCAACGCCCAATCAAACGGTTCTTTCGAGTAGAGCTGGTGAACCAAGTGTAAAACGCAATCCTACACACATAAACATATAACCTATGACCCATAACTGATGAACTATGATTTGTGACTAATAAACTATGACTTATAACGTGTGCCCTATGGCCCATGTCCTATGATTTACGACCTATGATTCATGACCTATGACATATAACATATGACTTATGCCTTATGGGATATGGCTTATGAACTATGACTTATGACTTATGCCGTGTGGCATGTGAAGTCTCAATTATGACTTATGAATGGTAACTTATATATTTTTAACTATAAGCTACGACATATGACCTATAAACTGTGACCTATGACCTTATATCTTATATAATATGACTTATGACGTACGACTTTAGGAATTTATGACTAATGACCTCTTGGCTTATGACTTGTCTTAGTGAAGTGTAAATATTTCTAAGATCCGATTAGTCAATTGGGTTGGCACGATAGATTTTAATAAAAACTAATTTTTCTTCGTTCCAAAATTGTTTCTTTACATTGACCTCATTCTAACTCCCGCTTCTGTAAATAGTGATACGTATATTATAATTGTACAGTGAGAAGTTTCGCTAAATTTATGTCTCAAGAGTAATATATGCATTAAAATCTCGAAATTGTATAGAATAATTTTATATTAGCTACACAAACTCGACAAATATATCCTTGCAGGTAGGCAGAAATTTGACGTGATCAAAATCTGGCAAGGTCATACGCCTATTAAGTATATAAGTTTTAAAAAGATTCGAAAATAATTTAAAAATTGAGAATTCGAGAAAAAAATAAACAAAATGTAGATTTTTGAAGATTTTGGAAAAAGCTGTTTTTTAAGAATTTTGGCTGTGTTAAAAATTAAAAAAAAAATTCTTCGGATTTTTGGAGAAATTCTAAATGATTTTTGTTTCAAATTAATTTCAAGAGAATATTTAAAAATATTTTGAAACATTTCCAAAGGATTTCTAAAATTTCCGACAAAGAATCTGTGAGATATTAAGTCAAATTTTTTAATGCAGCTAGATTTTTTTTAAATATTAGGAAAAATTGAGACAATTGAGAAAGATATTCAGGAATTTGAGAAGTTTTTGAGAGATTTAAAATATTTTATTCGAAACCATCATGTTATGAGAATATAATGCCTTCTGGAAAGTGAGCGTTAGATAGCATTTTACCGATTGCTGCAGCTCGCATTAGCATGGTCCCACTGAGAGCAACAGCCATCTAAAAATGACACTGGCACCTCCGAGAGAACCGATCACAAGGACACTTACTTTAATAGAATATTTTGGGTACAGTCGTTGCAACTCCCTTCTAAGATATTGATACCTCTCCTCCTTTTCCTTCTCCTTGGCAGTGATGTTGTAGTCGGCCGAAGCCGAGAATTTGATCACGATAGTGGTTCGTTTCTCGAAGTCTTGGAGAATAATGTCAGGCCTCGAGTGTGCAACGGCGATTGCTATCCGAAAATCGTAGTTCCAGAAATTTGGCACTTCTCGTTTTGGACAATTGACTCTATCTCCTGTGGAGCGTTCGTACAACACCATAAGAGCCACAAAAATGGTAATAAAGGACTTTTAGGGCCACATTATGTCTATAGACATACGTTGTTTCCGCATAGATGGGACACCCAGATAGTATGTGTTCTAAGTACTCTGCATGTGCATGTCACGCTCTGCACCTACCGTTTGGAACATCTTGACATAAAATGCGGTCACGGTATACCAAGGTGGAAATGTCACCGTCCTGGAATGCATAATGAAACCTTTTGGACCTGAATTAAGCCCTGATGATCTGAAAAAAGCAAAAGTTTGCACCTCCGACAAGGACTGTTTTGCTACAATCCTGTAAAAATTCCCGTGCATTTTCTTGTCGAGTAGCTGTTGATGGAATTTTTCAACTTCTGCTGTCTTTATTTCGGCTTCAAATGTAATGCACTAGATAAATTAATGCAACGATGTGAGCTGTACTTAGAACAATTCGGTTATAAAGATATTGGATATTCAGAAGTCCGCTTCCGCCTTGACGGCTTGAGATGTATAATCGCGGAACAGACGAATTGATATGCAAGCATTTATGCATGTGCATGGACTTACATGTAGTAATATCAAGGGCTGTAAGCTTGATCTTCGTCCAGTGAAGCACCCCAAACGAGTAGAGTAGTACCGGGATGGCAAGCATGTTATTTGCAGACACCTTGTTCAAGGCCGACAGATTTCAAGATCAAAGACACGATAATTTCCAGATGAGATGATAAATCTAGTTTTCCAAAGGGGCATCAATCTCTCTATGCATCTCACTATGTGTGGATGGATGAGTGTCAGATGAGTGGAGTCAATCAAACTAGCCTCAATGACTTTGAAAGATCTTTAGCTGAGAAGATCTGGTCACGTACTACGCTGCTCGCAAATCAAACAAGTACTGATCTAAACCTTTCCGCAGTCTCATAACCAATTTGGAATACATTCACTACATCAGCGGAATTGAGTGAGAGGCTTTGTGTATTAAAAATTGATTTAAAAAGTGTCGATAGATCTTCTTCAGGCTGGGCAGGAAGGCCTGTAATGATCATTTCCAGGTTTCTATCTCGTTGTTCAAGCTTACCAACTTTACGTGTACATTCGTCAAGCTTAGCAATCAGATCGATATTTTACTTTGCGGTGTCGTTGGCAGGGGTTGCTGACCTTTCTTCACATTTTCCTCCAAAACCTTCAATCGTTTTGCAAGTCATCGTATTCTTCTAGAACTTATGTTAATAGAGATGAGAGGTTGGTAGTCTGCTCACTTAGCAAGTCGATTTTTTGCGAAAAAGAAGCAATTTCACTACGCAGGCTTTCAACTCTGCATTATTCCAATTTCTCGTTGATTGCTGCAAACATGTCGACGATGGCATCAAGTGGCCCTTAAGATATTGACATACAGCTGTGTACATCCTCGGATCGACATCAGAAGGTGGTGGAGGCAGCGTAAAAAGAGAGGTCTTCAAAGATGTTGGACATCTGTTCTACTGTGTTAATAGACAAGATTTCGTTGCTAGAGAATGAGCTGTTGTAACTGTTCTGTGATTTTGTAGAAGAGAACATTCTTTGATCTTCAATATTTTCTTATACACTCTTAGATCTAGTATTATTTCCTGAATGCTGAAAATCTATCAAATATGTACCGCAAGTGTCGCTACCGATTTTTTTATTCCTGCTGAAAGTTCTTGCAGATTTCGAGCATTTGACGTCGAACCCATGATGACATTATTCACACTGATAATGCTTCTGTGGAAGCTTGAATTTCTTTGCTCATTTATAGAAGCTAGTTTTGTTGAAGCTTTTCTTAGTTGTTATTTTTCAAAAGATTTCAGAAAGTTTTGTTCGACGCTTTCGACATGCAATCAGCCTTAGACAGCTGTCAAGCAGTAATCTAGCACGATCCGACACTTTTAGCCCTCTAGCGAGTAATCGCTAGGGCGGATTCTAATTTGTTGAGGTAAGCTGCCTAAAAAATAAAGTTATTCTTTAAATTATATCAATCCTAATTTTTTAAGTTAATATGTCAAAAAATGAAGTTCATATTTAAATTATATCAATGTTCTCTAATAAAAAAAGTCTAAAGAATTCAATTGGAAGTATTCTCATACTCGTATCGAATGTTTTTGACTCTGCTCTCAAAAACGTGAAATAAGTAAACTTCTTTATAAAGGGATATAACACTGAAATTTATTATTGAATGTCAATATATTTGAAAAAGGTCATGGCTCTTAGTTAAGGCTTTTACTCGTAGAATGAACTTGAAATATATCGATGACGTATAATTAATAACTATGAAAATTCTTATCGGATATAACTAAAGCGTTATTGTATGTAAAAATCATTATATTTATCTCCTGGAAATTTATGTACTAAGCTATGGAATTATTTGTCTTCTTTTACGTTCAAGACGAGTGCGGTAAAATAAACAAATATTGCGTAATTTAGAAACAATTTCCAGCCCTGAGCTTTCTCAAAGCCTTTCAAAATGTGAAAACGGCAAATCCCAAGGTGCCGCCTCAATATCTTATGAATTTTACAAACTGTTGCCGCAAAACTGGTGTTTCTACATAGAAAATTTTATTTAATTTTTATTTTATCATTAATGTACTAAAGGTGCGCTCTCTTTCAATGGATGGTGTAAAATTTGTCAATAATAATAAAAAATGTTATCTCAAATGTTGGATTTTCTACAAAAAAAGAAATGGTCATCAAATTGGATTTTCATTTGAAAATACAAAAATTCAGCCTTCTCATAAGCCCCGAATATTAGAAAAAACTTACGTCAGACAGATCGTTATTTTCGGAAAGCCTAAAAATGTACTTAAAAATAGAAGATATATTTCATTATTATATTCACTCATACAATTAAGGATGACCGCCAGGGATAATATGAGAGTAGGCATAATCCTCATCTTTTCTAATTCGAGGAAAACCGGATTTATCTATTAATCAAGAATTAGATTAACAATGTAACGAATGAATATTTTAGTGCTGCAACATAAATGATACCACTGTTTGTCTGTGTAGTTTTAAGGAGAAAAAATGTACTTACTAAAGTCATTAAAACTGATATCGCAATTCATATAATATTTTACGTTGTAGCGAAATTCATTGTTTACATGGAGAATTTAAATAGTGCCTACTATAACGGCCCATTTAAATGTTTGAAAACATAATAGAAATTATAGACAAAAATTAATAGAGGGATTGCAAAGATGAATCTCATCCTATTATATGTTCGGTCAAAGTTTCATATTATCATCAATCATATTACGTTTTTTTCTCTCAGACTTCCGACGGTTCCAGTCCAATATTTTCAATCCTCCGATAGACGCAACCCTAAAACTTCCTAGTTTAGACGCAATGTGCCTCACAGGCGACCTGTATTAACTCGAGAAGCACATTAGAAATAATTGTTACAGAAAGTTATAGTCAGGTTTTTGGGGTCGCTGATTTCGATTCTGATGTTAAAATTGCAAAATTCAAAATGATGGATCCAATATGGGGACTATTGAAAGGTAGAATCACCGCATTTGCTCCTTTGATATCTAGCTTGCTTAGCTGACTCGGAGTAAATGTTAAAGGAACCGGCGCGATCCGTTATTTATATTTCCTTTGACTCTCAAATGGCGAGTCAATCAGAGAGTGAAAGCGTGAAGTGACTTCGCGCATTCCCACTCCTTCAAGACGAGCGAGTCATGTGTTGACGTTCCCCACTACCTCAGGGTGAGCGAGTCCTCTGCTTCTGCTCCCCCGCCACTCCGGAGAACGCGAATTCCTCTTTTCCTTCCTGCATTTCTAGTTCTCGCGAGTTTTTATTCTATTCCTACGTTTAGTACCATATTTACTCAGCTCACTGCTCATTTTATTATTCACTTTCCGTGCGATAATGAACCGATTTCTTTATGTATATCAAATCAGTGACTCAAGCAAGCGCCACTCTCGTCTTGTTATGAATTTTCCCTTTAGAATAAATAACACTTTGTGAGTGACTAAAAAAAGGTTTGTATACTGATTTTCGTTGGAATAAGATAAGTTTTCGAAAATACTGTCCGCCATACTGCACCCGCTTTTATGTATTTTGTACCAATGACGACAAGCATGTTATCATCGACTTACGAAATTCCAATATGACGATTATCATCGAAATCGAAAGTGTCCACCATATTGCATTTGCCATTTTTTTTTGTAGAATCGATATAAAATTCGTTATCGGCAACCTAAAAGGTCCTGAGATTAAAATTGTAGGTTTGAAGGATCACAGTCAAATTTTACGTAGTCTGCAATAAAACTAATTAGAGGGTTTCGAAAGAGCTTATATTGATTAACGAATACTAGGAAGGTCAATCTACTGTGCGTTCTGTAGTAGGAGCTGTATTATTATAACTCATTAATATTGATAAGATAATATAAAAGAAAAAAATCTGGCCGCTCCGCGGGCAGATTCACATCGCGCGCTTCGCGCGCGGCTCGCTTAGCTCGCAAGTTTGGGCGCGCCCAGGGCGCGCACCTGTTGGATCTCGCGCTTCGCGCTCGATAATGTGTTCACCTCGCGTTACGCGCTCGGACACATTTACCTGACGCTTGAAGCTCGGTTCCTCTAGGTTTTCGCACTTCTTGTACTCGCTATTACGCGCTTCGCCGGCAAATACTCTCTTAATAAGCTTCATCGTTATGACCTGCTTTTGTTTTAAT
>JAABKJ010002941.1:0-26858 GCA_011634705.1 Andricus grossulariae
AAGTTAAGAAGAGCTAATGATTGTCAATTATTTCAACAATTTTTATAAAGAAATGCACATTTTGACCATTTTTTGATAAAAAGGCGTGATTTTTTTTTGCGAAATCAACTTAAAATGTTTTGCCAAATACTACTTGCTATCATATTTTTCATAGTTCATTTTTTATGGTATTTATTCAATTTATTTTTTCATAGTATATACTTAATATGGAAAAGTGTATCACAGACACTATTTCATTTTCTATTATACAAAGGCATCTTTTGTTCTTCTAAAACAAATCGTGCTTCAGGCATTCGCGTTTCAGAAATACAAATCAATAACAACTCAAAGTTGCTGCTGCAACTTCAAGTCGTACCTCATTTTGCTTCCTTTATTTGTTTTATTTTGATTCAAAGAAGACGTTCATCAATAGACTACGTGTTTTTACGAAGATATTGAGGGAAACCTTCGAAGTATTTTTTGAAATAGAATACAGAATAAATATCAGCACTTATGTGACATAATTTGGAATAGTGATCCATAATTAAAATATAACAAAGTAGATTTGATTTTGGATTATATTAAGGCTACCTCTCCTTTTGATGAAAGTCAGTTAATGGTTATAAGAACAGAATTGGTTGACTTTTTTATGCCTCTGTGTAATAGAAAATGGAAAAGTGTCTGTAGGAAGAAAGCATTTTTTGTATAAAATTATGCTGAATGCTCAGAAGCAGAGTTCAAAGTACCTTTTTCTTGCCACCTATCTTAACAAAAGGTTTGGCTAATGTTCTAAAGAGAGGAAGAACACGATTATCATTTGTAGATGAATCCGAAAAGACAAAGAAAAGTCGCGTTGAAGAACTTGCTGCAAATCATAGCATGGAAGAATTATCCAAAGCACTTTCATTGATTGAAAATCAGTCCGACATTGAATCTGGAAAGCAGCAGCTTCGTAAGGAAGATGATGACGAGAGTGAATTGCAGAGAATCTTGGCGATGTACGTGGACTTAGGCCTGTCGAAGAGAAAATACGAAAAGCTAACAACGTACAATCAAGAAATAAGTGGCAATGATTCTTATCCTCCGTATTTGAAGATCTCCGTAGCGAAAAAAAATGTTATCCAGAAAACAGTGAGCATATAGAAACATCGATTTCAGGAGCAAGTGTCCATTTCATTAGGTGAATGGGTCATACAGTTAAGCGAATCTTGTTACAAATGAAAAAAGATGATCTCGCTAATCTTGTTGGTAAAAAACTAGTGCTCTTTGAAGAGTGGGGTATGGACGGTGCTTCTGCGCATGATATGACACGGCAAAAGTGGTTGAAGAAGGGTGATGATATGAATGCGACCGATGAATCTGATAACAGTGATTCTGAGAGTGGAGGAAACATGAGCTATGCCAAGAGTCTTTTCACGAATAAATCTATCTTCTTCATTTCTTTTGTCCCACTTCACTTAAAAGCAGATGGCGATATCATTTGAACAAACAAAACACCTTCATCTGTCAATCTATGTAGGGCATCTAAATTTATTTTTCCTTAAAGAAACTGATTCTCTTGTAAGGAAAGAGTACAGCTATCACATAAAGCTGCTGGAAAAAGTTCGTACCTATTCCTTTAATGTCAGTAGAATGAGTTTTGATATCAGCTTTGACTTGAAGTGTACGATGATTGATGGAAAGGTGTGTATTATTCTTACTGGACAGAAAGCATCTTCTTGCTGCAATATTTGTGGAGTTGGATAAAAAAATATTAACAACTTACCATATGTAGCTAAAATTCCATGTAATGAGACACACTATAAATTTGTTCTCTCAACGTTGCATGCCTGGATTCGTGTTCTGGAATATTTGTTACATGTATCCTAGAATATGGATTTTAAAAAGTTTTCCGCAAGAAAAAGGGAAGAAAAGGAAATGAAAAAATGAAGAAAGGAACGTATTCAGGTAAAATTAAGATTCAAACTGGGTTTAGCAGTTGATGTGGTAAAGCAGGGTTATGGAACAACAAATACCGGAAATGTTGCCCGTTCCTTTTTGGAAAAAGCTGAATCGTTTGCTAAAATAACCGGTTTGGATCAAGATCTGATCACCAGATTCCACGACATATTACAAGTTTTAACGTGCGGAAGGATAGTTAATTGTGCAAAATTTGAAACTTACTGTTTGAAAACCGCTGAGCTTTGCATAAGTCTTTATCCTTGGTATGAAATTTCACCATCAGTACATATGCTGCTTATTCATGAAAGTGATATAATTCAATCGTTTGAGCTACCTATTGGTTAGTACTCAGAAGAGTCTCAAGAGGGAAACAATAAGATCTTTAGAAAATTCAGAGCTAATAACAACAGAATGTCTCACAGACAATTGACGAACCTAGATGTTTCTCATCATCTCCTGCTCCATTTGAACCCTTCGATTAGCAGTTATAGAAAAGTAAAATCGAGAAAGATGAAACCTCTGTCAAAAATAGCTGAGAGTATGACAATCTCCAAGGAGTGAGCTCGACTCATACTAACTAATGCACGAGTTCCTACCTAAAAAAGGCCCTTTTCAGGGCAACATGAGTCAAAAATGGCTGAGAGTATGACAATCTCCAAGGAGTCCGATTGATCAACCTCCCCGTGGTGCATATCAGGTCACTATAAAGAATATGACAGCAAGGATTCTTTTGCAAGACATTTCGAATTGATTCCGCAAACAAACTCAAGCCTATTCATGAAAAAATGGTCAAAATGTGCATTTGTTCATAGAAATTGTTGAAATAATTACCAGTTTCTATCAATATTGGAAATATGACAGAAAAGAGTTTCTTGCAAGACTTTTCGCAATGATTCCGAAAAAAATCAAATCTGTTTATGAAAAAATGGTCAAAATGTGCATTTGTTTATGAAAATTGTTTTAATTATGGACAATCATTAGCTATTCTTAACTTATTGTAAGTGCACATCATTATCTACGATACTTTATACAAAAGATATGGCTTAAAATTAGCTAATGATTGCGAATCACAAAAAAATCACTTTTTTCAATTATTTTGTTTATCACATCATTACAAATTTTCGTTTTCACGCTAGTTCACTGTAAATTATTTGTAGTTATTTATTACATTGATTTATGATCTCTTTTAATGAATTAAAAAGTCTCAGAAGAAATGGTATCACGGAAAAGTTTAGCAACAAAAAGTTGTGATTTTGTTGTTGAATAACAAATTTCTGTTGAGCGAAAATTGAATATCCGCAGTCAGTCCTTATACCTGGAAGCCTTATGGTCATTTCTAGGAAAGTAACTTCAAAATCCGTTAAGAATTGCACTGTCGGTCGATTTTTGGCCAAAAAAGGTGCTTTTTTGCCTACTGTAAGTGGGTTCAACGCTAAACAGAACGACTGAGGAAGTTTTGTCTAAAATTTCCGCTTTTTTCTAATTCACCATCTTAGTGAACAATTCAACTATTTTATTTGAAGCTTAATCACGTGGTTGAAAACGCAAATGTTTCTAGTAGAAGTTTGATCTTTTTTGTTTAAAAAATAAAATATTTGTTTAAAAATTAACCGGTGTGGTTACAAATGTAACTTGTTTGTTCAAAATTTAAATATTTGGTTCAAAATTCACCTTTTTCGTCAAAAGGGCTTTTTTTTTTGTTCGAAGATTCAACAGCATTGTTGGAAATTTATTTATTTTTTTTAAATTGAAAATGTATGCTTTTTTGTGAAAAAGTTCTTTGTTAAAAATTCAACTGCATTCCAACAAAATCGTCTTTTTAGATCAAATATAGGACCAATTAAAGAGAAGGGTTCAAAAAAATTAAAACAAAATTTTTGTTTTTAAATATTTCGAGAAAAAGAAGCTTTTTAAGAATTTTCAAAGATTTAGAGGGAATGAAAACAAATTTCATAAGATTCTTGAAAAAATTCCAAATGTATTTTTGTTACAAAAATTAATTTTGGGAGAGAGTCAAACAAAATCTAAAAACATTTCCAATGATTCCTATCTTTACAAAAAAGAACGTAAAGCAAATTCAGATCACAAATTATCAATTTTTTGAGAACGCAAACTCTTGGAAAAAACTTGAGTGAGTTCAAGAGACATTTATAAGCTTTAGGAATATTGAAAAAAAATAGAAAACTTGTAAAGATTTCCAAATGTCAGAAAATGTGAATTTTTTAAGAATTTTAGAAAAAATGTCAACTTTTTTAGAAATGTCGAAAGGTTTCAAGGGAAAAACAAGTGTTCCTAAGATTTCGAGGTAAATTTAAAATAGTTTTTTTATAATTTGAAATGTGTGAATGTTTAAACAGTTATTTCAGTTTGAAAAAAAAAGATTATGAAACAAAATTTCAAAGCTTTTAGGGATTTCGAAGGTAACAAAATAATTGAAAGTATTTCTTAAGATTTCCAGAAAAAATTTGAAATCATTCTTTGCTTTCAAAGTCAAATCTGGAAAGAATATTTCATAAGAATTCGAAAAATTTCGAAAGATTTCCAAAATTGTCCAATAAGAATCTGAAAGATGTTTATGCAATTTTTTTAGGATGTGGCTGCGGGTACTGAAATTTCAGTACAAGTAGCCAGAATTTTTCCGATTCGTGTAGACTCTTCCATTTTTCTCATTACACTGTAAAAACTAGAGATCCCTTTTTATGGTATTTTTTTCGTGTCTTGTTTTTGAATATGATAACTTAAAGGAGTTTTTGTTTTAAGATTTAACTTTAATTTTCAATGCATACCTCAAACGCGGAAAATGTAACACTTTCTACTCATTACGTGATTACGACAAAAAAAATTGAAAACCAGAACACACAGAACTTACCATGAATTATCCAAATGTTCTGAAATTTTTTTAACTTGTGCTTAAGAAAGAAATACCAAAAGTAACATAAAATTTGTTCAGCTTTAATTAAATTGAATTCAATGTCAAAGTTGTGTTTCTTTATAAACATTTCATAATATATCTATAATAAAGTAACATAACTTGGAGAAAACAAAGCTCTGTAATAACCTCAGCAGGATTCGACTAGACTTTTTACCATTATTTTATTATCAATATTCCACTGAGCTGGATAATTATGTACTTTTCAAGCTTGATATAATATTCATAAGTGTTTTCGAGCAGAGATTTTTCATAAATATAATTGATAAAGAAATTTGAAAAAATCTATTTTCTCAATCAGATTGGTAGAAAATTACTAATTCAAGTAGTCGATATACTTATCAATTTGATGGTGCAGAAATAATTGCTTGGATAATATAATATTATTGAAAACTGCGTATATAATAACATGAAACAAGTCAATAGCATGGAAAACGTAAAAAATAAAGAAGATTAATAAATCGACGCGCTGATGCAACATTTTTATCTCTAATGAAAGAAAAAGAAGAGCTGACAGTAGAATTGATAATGAGACATAGTGTGTTTCCATTTAACAAAAAAATCCTTCTCGTTGTTTAAACAAAATTGAGAAAAATGATGTATCCAATATGGATCCATATGTTAATTAATTGAGCATATTCAGGATCCTTATGCGCTAATTTTCAACAGAATTCTGTTTCGATTTTCAAATTTTTTTTCTGTTGTATATATTTTCCTCATTATCTATAGAAAAGTGAAATTATGTAACAAACTTTGTGACAATAATTTGAATTGTCGATTAGTTGATATACCTTCTAATCCAGTAGTGAAACAAATGTTATAAAAATGAAAAACGTGAAAATTAGAAAAGTTTGATAAAATAAAGCAATGATGTTACATTTTTAACTCTATTGATATAATTAAAAGGCCATATTTTAAAATCATGAACGTGACGTGGCCTGCCTCAATGTGAAAGTATTGCCTTCCTTTTGTTTTAACAAATTGATGAGAGATGAAAATTTTTCAGAATTTCAAAATTGAAATGGATCAATGGATTTGAAATTAATTATACATATTGAGAATCTTCAGACGCTACTTTTCCACTTGTTTTTGATTTTCAAAATTTTTTTCGTTTGTATATTTCTCTTATTTGCCATAGAAATTTGTAATTATATAGCAACCTTTGTGAACATTATTTGCCTTGAATAAGCATCTGCTTGAGTAGGTATAAACTTAAGTCCCGGAAGAATGTCATTTTAATTGTATAGCTCTTTTCTTATGCAAAAAATACTTCGAGGTCTCTCTAAATCGAAATTGGTAAAATCTAAATAATCACGAGTTAAATTTTACAGATTAAATTAGCAAAAAGTGAGCGAACAAGGATTAGTACAAAATTCATAATTCGATTAGTCAAGCTACTTCCTAATTGAATAGTGTAAAGGGACTTATTGCCTAATGTAAATAAATAAATTTACTAAGGACTGTATATAATAATTCAGAAGGTTATCAAACGAGAAAAAGTGAAAAATCGAAAAGCTTAATAAAAGGACGCTATGGTGAAACATTCTAGACACTATTGACACAATAAGAAGGTCATATTATGAAATTATAAACCTGATGTAGCCCGTCTTCAATTTAACAACATTGCCTCATCATTGTTTGAACAATGTTAAGAAGAACAGGCAAAATTTAATCATTACATTTTTCTAGTTTTTCATAGACAATTGTCATATTATTCAATGGGGCATGAATTTATATGAAAAATATATTGCTGAAAATTTTATGAATAAATAATGGCTCGTCGCACGAGAAAATAACATGAGAGTAAGACTTTTATCCTGTGTCAAAAATTCATTAAATATTTGTAGATATTGGTTTTGCAACAGTTTCAGGATTCCACACTGGTTGGCCTGCATGATTTTTTATTACGAAATACAAGTCTTTTTTTTCAGCTTTTAAACAAATGGTATCTCAGAAGAATGTTAAATTTCCAACAAAAAATTTCACTTTCAATTAAGAAAGGTGACTCTTCTACCATAAAAGAGGAATTTTCAATCAAAAAGGACAAACTTTCATTAAGACCAAAATTTTCAGATAAAAAATTAATTTTTAACAAAAAAAAAACAACAAATTATTAACAAAATAGTTAGATTTTCAACAAAAGAAGTGAATCTCACAAATAAAATGAATTTGTGATGAACCAACTCAATTTTTCACCAAATAGTTACTTTTTCAATCGAAAAAGATAAATTTTTAATTAAATAGTAAATTTTTCAAACAAAAATATGATTTCTTCACCAAATAGAATAATTTTGGCCGAAAAAGTTGAATTTTAAACTAAATACATGAATTTTCTACAAAACAGTTGAATTTTTAACCGGGAAATTTGAATTTAAACAAAAAAAGTAATTTATAACCAAATAGTTACAATTTTTCTAACCAAAACGGATGAATTTTCGACCAAGGCCATGAATTTTCAACCAAAGGAGATTTAACAAAATACCTTAATTTTCACACTCTGTTAAAAAATCATATTTTGGTGAGCGATTCATCATTTTATTTGAAAATTTTTTTTTTACAAATTTAACTATTTTGTAACGATTCTTTTTGACGTAGCTTAATTTTTGAATGGAAAATCTTACTATTTCATGTTTGAACATTTATCTTTTTTAGTTGGAAATTCGACTATTCAGTTGAAAATGTTAGTATTTTGTTGAAACTTCGTCCAATTATTAGTTTTTGGTACAAAGCACATCTTTTTGATTGCAAATTTTTTGTTGTTGTTGAAACTAATTTTTTTTTCATTGGAAATTAATTTAAAAAAAAAACGAAACTAAACATTTTAAGCCAAACAACGCACGATATGAAACAAATAAAAAATTCAAATGTTGAACGAACCAAAAATAATCAAAGATCAAAAATTCCATTTTGCGATCAGACTATGCAAGATACGAAAAAGAAATGAAAAGACAGAAGCTTTTCAACCAAAAACGTTTTACAAATTTGCTGGGATGCTTATTTTTCATTTAAGTCGTGAAAAATAACATTGTAAATGAACAAACTTAAATTTATGGAAAAACAATCTTGTTGGTTGACAATTTATCTGTTTGTTGAAACGTTGAACTATTTTGTTGAAAATTCAACTATTTAATTCGAAACTTTTGATTTGAAAATTAGTCGATTTTGGACGTGAATTCGAATAATTTGTTGAAAATTCATATTGTTTGGTTTTATGCAACTGCTTTTTATTTAAAATTGAAATATCATGTCGTGGAAATATCCACTATTACACTTTTCGTTAAGAGTTCATTTTTGATCGAAATTCATAAGTATGGGTGAAAGTTCAACTATCTTGCTGAAAATTCCCTTTTTCTTGGTTAAAAATTAATTATTTCAACTCAAAATATAATTTTTAATTTTTGGTCCCAAATTTATCTTTTTGAGCTCAGAACTTGTCTATTTTCTTAAAAATTCAGGTATTTTACGTATGTCTGACGTAATCTGTGCATAACTCCTTATGAAATGCTATATGACTGTTATCACTAAAAGTGTTGAAAACATATTACAATTTTTGTTTACATCAAGATTATTGATTCCCTAGGTGCAAGGTTGTTTTTATTCCTGCGAAAATGCAGAACGGACAGAGAAAATTAAAAATTGGTCAGTTATTGCAAATCTGACTGCTGGATACTGCTAAATTTGGATTATTATTAAAACTTTCGTATACTCAAGCTCTCAAAAATATTAATTATTTTAAGAAAATTCAAATTGTTTAAAAATAAACAATTTTAAAATTGTTAATTATACCTTTCGGAATAAAGAAATTACAATTTTAAATGTTGAAACTTATGAAAGGGTGAAATGAAAATTCAGAACATCAATTTAAAATAGTTTAATTTTAATTAATCCTGATTCTATCCAACGCACTATCCAACTTTTTAAATTCGAATCGTTTGATTTTAAACACTTCCCTCAGATTTTTCATGTTAAAACTTCAGAAAGTCACACTTTTAATACAGAAATAAAAGTGTCAAGTTTTAAAGTGGAATTTGTCGTATTACAGGATAAAGATGTGAATATAAAAAAAAATTTCATTTAGTATATATATTATATATATTATGCATATTATATATATATTCAGTTATTTATCACATAACACCATTTTGATTGTTATTTAACAATAAAATTACTTGTGCTCACGTCAAATATAAATTAAAACACTGTTCTATGCGTTTGTCTTGATTCAATGAAATGTTACATCATAGATGCTGGATTGAAATTAGTATAAAAATGAAAAAATAAATAATATATTTGTGTAAGAAATATGCCTAGAAAACGTAGTAAATGGAATTTTATAGAAAATTGGAAAGAAAATTATATACTCAAATGTAATTCTTCTCTGATGAAATGTTTATGCGGAAATATCTTGAAAATGTATTTTGTAATGTTTTTCAAATGTTCGAAAAATTCTGAATAAGGTGTTTAATTATTACACACGCCGTTGTAATATTTTTTTTAATGAAAAAAATAATCTTATAATTTGAAGGAATTCTAAGTAAATGGAAGAAATTGTGTCATTAATGTTGAATTTACTGGACTTTGTCTCGCTATAATGATGAAACTTCTCTAAATCTTAATAATTAATAATTAGAATGAAAATAGAAAAAACCTGAAGCCTATTTTGAAGATGATTGATTTATACCAATTTATATAAATTAATTTTCTGTTGAAATAAAACATTTTACAGTTAAGATCTTCAGAAAATACTGCAAATTTCTTTCTCGTTCGGGGGGGGGGGTATATAAGTAAAAGAACTACGATAAACTATGCACGTAAGGAAACTAGATATTTTATGTGTACCTCAGATTAAGAAAAAGGGTCGCGAATGTAGAAACATAGAAAATGGGGTGTTCATAGGCGGTTTTGAAATCTGGTCAGGAGTAGGTAGTGAATCACATGGTAGTCAAAGGGTCGGTTTGATTATGAATGAAAAAGCAAGAAAGCATCTAAAAGATCATGATTTTGTATCTCCCAGATTGTTGTGGGCTAGGATAAAGGTAGGAATCAGAAGATTATTCATCGCAGCGTGCTATGCCCCGGTTGATAGTGACCCGTGGGAAGTCAGAGATGCCTTCTGGGACACTTTAAATGATACACTTAGTACCTGCGATCAAGGTGAAAGAATAATTTTGCTAGGAGATATGAACGGATGGGTCGGTGTCCAAAGTCAAAATACAGATACGCTTAGAATCCAAAATTATTCATTATTAATTATTGATTCATAAATTTTTTAAACTTGAAATTTACAAATAATAATATGCATTTCTATTAAAACAAAAGTATTTTCATTATATTTTTTTTTATAATTAAGAATAAGAAAGCATCTTATTTAATGAAGAATTGTCATTGAACATTTTATTGCAACTTGTGACGTTTTTTCATGAATTTAATTGGTGCATTTCCAAAGTAATTTTTCAAGATTTATACTAAAAATTTATGTCCTAGCGTGGGGTGGTTTTAAGCAAATTTTTAGATGAAATTTAAAGAAAAAATGTTGTTAAATAAAATGTTATTGCATCTTGTGTCCTCTTTCAAAAAGGTTATTTTTTTTATTTTCAATATATTTTCATAAGAAGACTTTATAACTTGTTTTTTCATAAGCTTGTGTCATTTGTCGAAAAATTTAATTTATTTATTCTGTAAAATAATTTTTCACGAATAAAATAAAAACTATGTGTCGTATGAGAAAGTAGTTAATAACAAATTTGTAGATCTTTCTTGGTACACAATTTTTGTCGATTAATTTTTGTTCGTATTTTGCATAGTTTGACCGCAAAATGGAAAATTTGATATTTTATTATTTTTTGTGCGGTGAAAATAAGACTTCTCGATTTTTCAAGAGAATTCAAAAAGCTATTCTAATCATCTGATAGGGCTATTAAAAAACAACGTTTTTCTTCTCTTGACTTTTTTCCATATCGCGTTGTTTGGCTTAACATGTTCATTTTCTTTTTTTTTTTTTGATTTTGAAAATGCTATAACTCTGATAATTTTCTTTTTATCGAAATGAGTCACGAAGGGTAAATTGTTCGAGTTTCTGAGTAATATGAATAACTGATAGTCAGTTTTCACATAAAAACAATACCTTCTCATAATTATGAAAATGTAAAAAATTCACACTGATTGCAAAAAAAGGCCAAAATGTCTTTTATTTTGAAGATTTTAGCTCGACATTATAATTCAGAAAGAAATGCTTCTGATGATTTCAAATGTTATTGAAAAATCTATCAAACTTGAGGAATTTCAGTTGTAACCTCTTCAAGTTGGAAATTTTTTCTTTTGAAATACTTCGAAATAAATATTTGTAAATTTATCTTCAAGTGTAGACCGCAGCCGTGCGAAAAATATGATTTTATTCGTTTGAAAATAACGTACTGCCCACAGATATTGAGCGATTGGGACGATTTTTTTTAAATTTTGAACTGGCCAAATGCTAAAGAAAGCTGGCGACCTTAATTTTTTATTTAGTTTTTCAATTCCTCACGTATAAAGAAATATAATGAAAAAAATGAGATTTTTTTTATTTAACGTTCTCGGTGCTCGTCAATAATAGGAAAATTGTTGTAATCGCATATGTTTCATAGATGTACATTACTTTAAGATATTGTATCATGATATAATAGATAAACAAAATTATTAAACCATTTTTAGCATCTCTGCGCAAAAACTAAAAACTTTGTTGCTTTCTGCTCTTTTTTCGTATAATTAATTCTTCCCAATATATAGTGCGACAAAAAAATGATTTTTTAACCGATTTAACATATTTTCCCAGTTGTATAGCTCATAATGCGAAATTTCAAAAAACAAAATGGTAGCTTCAACGTTACGCCCAGAAACTGGAAAAAATGATCCGATGTAAACAAAAATTACTTCACTTTTCCTAAATTGTAGAAGAAAGTATTTCGTATTTCAAACATTTTGATAAATATTTGGATTCAGCTGAAGCTGGGCAGATTCTTTATCTTGAAAATTTTTCTATGATGAGAGGGAAGAATTTTTTTCAACACTTTTATCGAAATTGGAGGAAAGAAATTGCATTATTTAATTTATTTCTGAATCAAAAGAGGGACTTTCTTAAGTTTCAACTTTTTAATTAATATATTGATTCAGTTGAAAGGGATCATACTCTTTATTTTACACATTTTTCTTGAGATGGAAAGGAAGGCATTTTTTATTTTATGTTAATATTTTATATTTTTGTTCGAAAATTATAAGAATCGCTAATAATTCTAAAGAGAGTATTGAAAATTGAACGATTCTTAATTAAAAAGTTAGACCATGTTTTTCTGTTTTGAACGAAGTTCGGATTCGTTAAAGTTTTGACGTAACGAAGTAGAGGTTTTCAATTTCTAATGTTTACCATTTGAACTTATTTTTTATTTTGAACGTTCTTTTTTGGAAATATTTAATTTTGAAATGATTTTTCGGTTGTCTCACAGGACGATCTTTGAGGTCTATTGGGACAATCCTTCCATCAGTATGTTCTGTGACCTTAAAGTTTATCTTGTTGAAAGTGATAAACCAGTTTGTGGCGTCAGGATTGAAAAGTGTTGGATCATCTTAAAGAATAAACTATAGGTTTGTGATTTAGAAAAGATTGAAGACAAATCTTTCAAATTTTTGATCAAATTTTGTATTATGATCTATTAGAGTTTTCAAAGTTCTCTCTTAAACTGAACCAGTAAAATAGTCGATGTCTGAATCAGTATTTTGCAATGTCACTTAAATACGGTGGCGGGTACATACCTCACAGGTTGTGCGAACAGATGAATTTCTGTATCGAGATGGGTGAAGAACAAAACAATTGACCTAGAAAAATCATTCAAAAAGATGGACATAGGGAAACTTTGGGATGACCTGAAAAAGTACGGAATCACTGTATAGCTCCTACAAGCAATAAAAACAATATATACTGGTAGAAAATCGAGTGTAATGTTTAATGAAACTGAGATGCTAGTTCGATATCATGCAAGTTGATAGACAAGGATGCGTTATTTCATCATGGCTTTTTGTCATTTTTATGGATAAGTGTCTCAGAATGGCCCTCTTCAATGAAGAGGGTGTGGATCTCGAAACAGTAAAGGTACGTGGGTTAGCTTTCGCAGATGAAAAGATTTTTATCGCAGAATCAATCGAGTGCTTGAAAAGAATGTAGGACAAACTGAATACTAGAATAAAGAGGATGAGCCTCAACATTAACGTAACTAAAATAAAAATTATGGTGTTTGAAGAAAAGACTGAGAAAATAATATGCAACATTGTCTTAAAAGATAAGAGAATAGGACACCTTGATAAGTGCATACATTTTGGTATAAGAACTTCTGTATCGTAACAAAATGTTTGAAAATGTTTTAAATTTTTGTGAAAATAAAATCAATTTTCCAAAATACCTCGATTTCTGACATTTCCAAAATGTTTAAATCCTCAGAAAGTCTCAAAATCGTCAAAATGTCTATAATTTCCCAAATCAAAAAGAAATTTGGTTAATAAGTAATTGAGCATGAATGTTCAAAAAATGGCTGAATTTATATTAAAATAAAAATGAAGTGTCCATATCTCTTACATTTTTTTAATTTGAAAAATTCTCAATAATTTATGAATTTGATATAATCACAAACATTTTATAAAATTTTAGAAATTTTTAAAACTACTAGTACTTTAGAAAATTTTCAAAAATGTAAAATATAAAAATTGAACTAGTTTCTGAAATTCCTCCATTTTCATATTTTGCAAATTTCAAAAACCGTTGAAAGTTTAAACAATGAAATTTGCTAAAAATATCCAAATATTTTCTGAATTCATATTGAAATGAAATTGAAGCACCCAAACTTCTTCGATTTTTGAAAATTTGAAAACAAATTTTGTAATTCCTAAAATACCAACATTTTATGAAATTTCGGAAATTTCCAAATTTTTGGTCAATTATTAAGTTTACAAAACTCATGCATCAAATTTTTGTGAATTTGATAAGTTTAGAAAAATTTTCTAAATTGAAATTGAAATAAAACTTTCTAAAATTCCTCGAAATCTGGAAAATTTTAGAAATTTTGTAAGATTTTCAAAATGTTATGAAATTTTGAAAAGAATACAATTGTCATTCGCCACAATATTTGAAATTTTATAAAATTTACATAAAATTTCTAAATATAATAAAATTTTGATAAAGTTTTAAAAATTTCCTTCATTCATATTAAAATTAAAAGAAAATTTCCGAAATTTGTCCAGCTTTGAAAGTTTCAAATTTTGTTAAGATTTTAAAAGTTTTGGAAAAATTTTAAAATTTTATAAAAATTTGAGAAATTTGGAAGATTTTAGGAAGTTTCAAACATTTTGGAATGTTCAAAACCTTTAAACTTTTATATTCTTGAAAATTTGGGTTATTTTTTTAACTTTATGACATTTCAAGAATCTTATAAAATTTCCAAGATTTTGGTAATTTAGCAATTACCAAACATTTCCAAAATTTTCAAACATCGGGGAGTTTTGAAAACTTTACTTTTATTTTAATATGAATTTTGAAATTTTTTTGTAATTCATCAAGTTAAAAAAAAAATCCAATTTTGAGAAGTTTCCTAACTGTCCAAATTTAAAAAATCAAGGAAGTTTGAAAACTTGATTACTTAATCAAAAATATTTTTAAAAATGTTTAATTTCATTATATTTTGTAATTTTTCAAATTTTTTCATAAAATTTTTAAAAATGCGGAAACAAGAGTCACAACGATAATTTCCCCATGGCTAGATCCAAAACTGGAAAGTTTTCGAAATTTCATACGATTTTTGTAATTTTATAAAATTTTCGAAATTTTTGGTTAATAAGAAATTTACCATACATTTTCTAAAATTGTCTGAATTCATATGATAATCAAAATAAAGTCTTAAACATTTCTTAATTGTAAATTTTGGATAGTTTGGAAAATTCTAAGAATTTCAAACTTTTTTAAATTTCATAAATTTACTAACATTCTCTAAATTTTTATTCTGAGAAAAATTAAGATACCGAAATTCCTCAATTTAAAAAAAAAATAAAAATGGTTGTTGATTACCCAAACTTCTAAAAATCTTCGAAATTTCTACAAATATTATAAAATTTCAAGATCTTTATGATGTTTAAAAATCATGTGATCTCCGTACCTAGTTGTTAGTTACAATTTTGAAGTCGAAGAGAATTAAACATGCTGGATGAAATTAGTGTTGGAAATAGAATGGAATGTATGATATATAATAATTATTACAAGAACATTTTCCAATTTACATCTAGTATTTATTTATGAATATAATGTTACCTTAATTTGGAGGTTGGGATGAGTTGCAACAACATTTTGTGCTGTAGATTTTTAATTATAATTTTTTATATTTCTTATATGGTTATTCATTGTGTAAAGGTCATATTCAGGAAATTAAGGAAAAAGAAACTACTTACTCTTCATGTGACACACATTTAAGCCTAAGGGGTAAACACAAGCAGAGTGAAGGTAAACACAACTAAAGATTTTTTCGAGTTGTTTCCAGTTCCAGAACCATTGATATGATGTTTTCAGATGTGAACAACATTAATTGTTTTAATAACGATAATTTTGAAATAATTTTTTTGTAATATTTTTGTATGAATGTTATGAAAGAATTTCAAAAATTCGGTTCTATCCTGGATTATGATCATATAAATCTGTAATTTAATTTATTCTATTGTTTCCTTCTTTTTTTATAGATATGATTTCAGCAAGGTGGTATTCTGGATTGTGTCTGATGGTATTGAGATGTTCTTCTCTTCTTATACGTAACCGGCGTTTTGTCGGTCCTACGCATGTTTTTCCACATCGGCATTTAAGTTTATAAACAACGTTGGATTGGTCTGAGGTATCTAGTCGGTCTTTGCCTAGTTTGATGAATTTTTCAAGTTTTGCATCTACTCGGTAAACTGTTCTTATATCAAATTTATTTGAGAGATATTGGATATTTTCTGAAATTTTTTCATGAAAATTAATTGAAATTATTTGTTTCTTGTCTTTAATATCTTTTTGCTGAAAGTCGTTATTTTGAATGTCACTTTGCTTTTCTTGTATTTCGGTTAGACTTTGCTTAAATATGTTATTCAGTGAATTCTATTAGATAACTTTCGTAATAGAGCAGTTTCTTTTACTATATTCAAATTATCATTGTGGACGGTTTTGCCACTAAGCAATATTGCGGATTACACTATGTTTTTTATAATTACAATATTATGTTGTGTAGGGTAATTTGAATAAAAATTTAGAAGTCTAACCGAGCAAGCATTCTTTCAGAACCAATTTGTTATTACTATTGTCTCTAATGATTTCAACTTTTGAAAAGATAATGGAAATACTATTTTTCAATTCATGTGTAAACTGGAGTCTAGGATGATAAGCATTACAAGAATGATCTATTTCTTGGATTTCATCTATTGGGATAATAACAATAATGTTCTCAAAATAGCTGTAGGGAGTTTTTACTGTAAGTTTCAATTTATCTAAAACTTCATTTTCGAGATCTTGCGTGGCTATATCTGCTAAAGTTCCAAATATTGGTGACCCCATTCGGGTGCCAAAGGTTTGTTTGTAGTAAGTATAATTGAATTAAAAAAATTTTGACTTCATTAGGAACTTTATTCCCTTTTCAAATTCATCAATCGGAATATTTGTAGCATTTTAGAATCAATTCGAATGTAATGTTTGTCAAAAAGGGATGAGGCATCAAGAGATAAAAGGACATGATCATCTGGAATATTCTCTTTAGTTATGGTTTCCCTAAATGAAATAGAATTTTTTATATATGATTTTGGTTCAGGAAGAGCACTTAAGGTTATTTTGTTAATTTTCTTCAAATAAAATAAGTGGGAGTTTTTAAATAAGAAACAACAGGTCTAAAAGGGTAATTATTTTTGTGAATTTTGGGTAAGCCATACAATCTAGCAATATTAGTGTTATCAGTTATTATATACTTTCTTTCAATGTTATTAACTGAAAAACTTTTCACTCTCCACTGGTCAAGTGATATAAAAGTATCTTTTTGTAATTGTTATAGTGGATTATCATCAAGTTTTTCATAAGTTTTATTATCGTTAAGCGTTACTGTTATTTTTTCCTTGTATTTTTGACTACTCATAACTACTGTAGCATTCCCTTTATCCGCATGTGTTGTGAACACAATTTTGTTGTTCTTTATGAATTCTTTAGTATTTTTTATGTATGCTGCTATGACTCTATCTGTTTCATTATTTTTTTTAGTTTCAATATAATTTGAAGCTATTGATTAAAATTCTATGTCTGAAATCTTATTGTAATTTATCAGGAATTTTTTCGATATTAGCTTCTGAATCCTTTTTAATTTCGAAGACTTCTACATGTCTGATTTATTGTTTTATGTTCATTCAATTCATATTTTCTTTATTGTTGTTTGTTTTTTGAAGCTGTGATTTTTTTATGGAGTCTATTGTTGACGTCATTGTTGGTTTTAATAAAAATTGACTTTTCAAACTGTTCAATGATATTTTTTAGGTGTAGGGGAGCGGAGATTTTTGAAAAACCTACTTTTTATAAGTCTGCTAATAAATATAATGGCTCAGCGAACGAGAAAATGTTACGAGATTACAAAGTTTTATTTTGTGCCAGAGATTAATAAAAAGGTTTAAAAAAATCGATTTTCACAATCAGGCACGAGAAGATTAAGTATCACCTTCAGTGCTAACAGAAGTATATTTTAGTTTTTAAGATCTTTTGCCATCCTAATGACAATGGTTGAAATTTGAACAATTACTAGTGATTTTTTTTACATTTGATTAGCGAAAAGTGAGCAACTAAGTCGAAAATTCTTTATTCGATTTTTGAGACATTTCTTGATTCAATAGTAGAAAAATATTTTCTTGGTGAAAATAAAATTATTCAGAACTGCGTATATAATAATTTAAAAAAATGAGAAGCATGGAAAACGTGAAACATAGAAATGTTTAATGGAATGACGCAATGGCATGGCGTAACCTTTTTATCACTATTAAAACAAGAAGAAGGCCATACCGTGATATTGATAACGAGACCTAGTCGTTTTTCGTTTCAAAAAAACGCCTTCTTGTTGTTTAAAAAATGTTAAGAAGAATGAAATTATTCTTCAATCTTAAAAATATAATGGATCAATATGGATCAAAATTAGAAGTGTGCAGTCGTTTATTCGAATTTTCGACACAAATTTAGACTCGTTCGGAATATTGGAATATAACTTGTTGGAAATTTGTATCTTTTTGTTCAGTTGAAGTGCTTTTTCTTGAAAATGGAGATATTTGGGTGAAAATTCAACTATTTTGCTGAAAGTTCCTTTTTTCGTGATTAGGAATTAATTTTTTCAACTCAAAATATAATTTTTCGTTTTTGGTTCTAAATTTATCATTTTAAATTTAAAAATTGACTATTTTCGTGAAAATTCAGGTATTTTACGTATTTTTTGACGTAATCTGTAAATCACACCTTATGAAATTCTCTATGACTGTTAACACTAAAAGTGTTTAAAATATATTTGAAAATAAAAAAATTTTACACTAATATTATTGATCTCCTAGGTGCAAGGTTGTTTTTATTCCTGAAAAAAATGTAGAACATCTTTTAAAAATTGTAATAATTTTAAGCGAGCTTAATTCTTGTGAAAAGTTTCAATTTCAATATTGTTACTCATACCTTTTAAAATTGAACGAATTTTTACAAAATTTTTATTTTATTTTTTTAATTTCCAACTGCGATTCATAAAAAACAAATAAAAACAAAAGTTTTATCCCTTCCAATAACAATAACATAATTTGTGCTCACTTCAATTATAAATTAAAACACTGTTGTATGCATCTGTATTGATTGAATAAAATGTTAAATTATAGATCTTAAATTACAATTGATATGAAAAGAAACTAATTTTATATATTTATGTAACAAATAAGTCCAGAAAACGTGGGAAATATCCGGAAATATCTTGTAAATGTACTTTTTTAAGTTTTTGAAATTGAAAAAAAATTACACAAAGTGTTTGATTATTCCACATGCGGTGAGTTATATTTTGTTAATGATAAAAATAATCTGCTAATTTCAAAGAATTATAAGTGAATAAAGGAAATTGTGTCATTTGTATTGAATTTACATAATTTTTATTGTTATAATAAAGAAAATTCTGTGAATCATACACAGTGTTCTCAAATTATATAAGATTTTCTCTAAAATCTAAAAAAAACTTCTAGAAAATATATTGAGTTTCTTTTTCTAGAGAACCAGTTATGAGTGGTGATTAATACTAGGAATAATTAATATATAATGAAAAGATAATTTAAATTTAAATTTCTTCGAAATAGATATCATCCAATTTTCAAAATTCTAATCAAAACCTATTTCAATTTTGAACTCCTTGAAATTCTCATATTTCTGAAATTTTAATCTGATATCATTCAAATTCGAATTCTTCAACGAAGTGTCAATTTTTCGTAATTTTAGTCATGAATGTGTCCCAACTTTGTTTTAGGTTGAAGTGAAATATTTTTTCCAATCAATAAAAAATAAAACAACTCCATTTTTTTTATTTTCTCCCATATTATAATTTTGTATTCAAGTTGTTCATAAATTTTCGCCAAGTTTCCAAAAACTTCAAATATTTTCCTATAGTAAAATAAGAATAAAGTTTCCAAAACTTCTTGATTTATGAAACTTGAAAAGATTTGAAAAATTTTTAAATATAAAAGTTTTTAAATTTGAAAAGTTTTTAAAAGTTCACTTAATTCATTCTGATACATAAATAGGACGTGGCTACTTGTACAGAAATTTCGGTCCAAGAATTTTTTGTACGCGTAGACACTTCCATAAAAAATAAAATTTCGAAAATTCATCAATTTTTCAAAATTTGAAAAGCTTCAAAATTTTTAAAACCTTCGAACTCTTAAGATTTAAAAAAATTGTGTCTTTATAAATTTTAAGCCTTTTTAAAAATGTTATTGGGATTTCTAAAGTTTTCAGAATTTGAGTAACTTAGGAATCACCAAACATTTAAACATTCTCAAAAATCAAGGAATTTGGTAACTTCAATTATATTTTTATGAATTTATAAAATTTTTTGAATTCTGTTGTGAAATTCTTATCTTCTAATACTTTCAAATTTTTAAAAAGAATTCGATAATTCTTAAATTTTCCAAAAAGTTAAAAAATTTCAAAGTTCGAGAAATTTTGCAAACTATTTTGAATTTTATATAAATTTAGGAAATATTTGTAACATTTCTAAAAAACCAATAATTTTGAAAATTTATAAAATGTGGAAATTTTCACAAACCTGAAAGTTTTAAGTATTTGAATTTTTTTAATTTCAACCAACTTGTTAAACTTTTGGTACTTTGACATGACCCAAAATGTCCTTTGGAAAATTTCTGAAATTCGTGTTAAAATAAAAATAAAGTTTCTAAAATATCTGCCTGTTTGTATAAAAGATGCATTATGAAATAAACAAGCAAATTTTTTGAAACATGTAATTTATCATACAAGCGTGGAATTTTGCTCGTTCTACTTTTTTTTATTAACTCAAAAGACTTGTATTCACCGAAAACACTCTGTCGGAAAATGCCTGGATAATGCGTTTGTTGATCAAATTTGATTATAATATTAACAAGAATAATCTAAAGATAAATTTTTATTCATTATAATATTGTTTCCATCCAAATTTCTTGTTATACAACTTGAACAAAACGTAAAATTACTCATACACACTTTTAACAAATAATTTGTTCACAACATTTTTCTATTTATTGTAGCATGATGGCATATCTTCAGGTGATAAGAATCTATGAAACTTAGGCGATTAGAGTAATTTTTCTATTGTTGTCGAGCACTGGGTACATGAAATAGAAAAAATTGCAATTTTTCTCCTTATATTTGTTTATATCTAAAAAAAATTTTAAACTGTTCGTAGTAGTGGACAAGAAAAACAATTTATCGCAACGATTTTTTTAGATAGAAGAATAAATACCAGATTTGTAGGATTCACAAAATTCAAAGAAACAAACGAAAATAAAAATTTTTAACCAAAAATAGCGCGATTCCTATCTTTCGGAAGAGAATTAAAGCAAAAATGATCCATTTTGCAACAAAACAAACTTTTAGAAAAAAGATGAAGCAAGTTTAAGAGATATTTCTAGGCTGTTGCAAGACTTAAAAAGAATAAAAAACTTGTACAGATTTTCAAATTTGAAAAAAATGTGAACTCTCAAAGATTTTGGAAGAAAGTATCAACCTTTTTAGGAATGTCGAGAAGTTTGAAGAAAACGAAAAATTTTTTTTTAGGATTTTAGAAACATTATTCACTTAAACATCAGATCACTTCACTCCATTGTGAGCTGAGGGCAATAATAATTATATAATAAAAAATATTTACATACAATAAGCCGTACCTCTTGTTGATAGCAAAGAACTTTTTGTAGAAATTATAGATGAATTAAATTAATAGCAATGAACTATTACAATGCACGTTCAAAATAGTTTCAAAATTAAATAACTTATAAATTCCACACTTCACACTTCTTTTGCTTTACTTACAACCGAATTCTGTGGTCAAATTTCAGAACTGTCTGTAAGTGTTGCTGTAACATTGAGAGAGAAAATAAATTATGTGCAAATGATGATAATTATAGACGAAATTTCTATGGTTGGTAGTACCACACTACCTAGATTTGAAACTAGAATTAGACAAATACACCAAATAGTTCCATGTTAAGCATTTTAGCACAAAATGAACTTTGGGAAGAATTTAAATTTTTTGAATCAACAGAAATTATGAGACATGAAGGTGACAAATTATTCAGTAAATCTTTGAATAACTTCGAAAATGAAAAAATTTCAACAGAAGATATATAAATAATTTCGTCCAGAATCACAAATCATAATGATGTTCCAAATAAAGCTATTAGATTGTATACCAAAAATGAATAAATTGATATATACAACGAAAAAAAAAATTCAAAGAAAGAGATGAAGTTTGTTTCAAGTCTCATGCAATAGATCATATTCTGGATGAAGTAGATTAAAGACAAATAAGAACTTAAAAAAAGTATGAGAAGTAAAAATCGAGTTCCATGTGCGGGTTCGCCATATAAATTGATTTGAAAATGCAAAATAAAATATATGATAATAATTTATATAGATGTTGAGGATGAATTAGTTAACGGGGCTTGTGATGTTTTCAAAGATGTAACGTTCATTCCGAACAATGACAAATTATCAATATTATGGTTCGATTTCAATAACGAAAGGGTACATTGTTAAATTCCTTGTATGTATCAGCCAATTACGAACACAAATAATACCAGCCTAAATTTGGTTCCAATCGTGAAAAGGTATGTTTCAATAAATGCGAATAGAACAATGGGATACAAAATTGTAAGTGAACAATTTCCAATAGTTCCTGCTGAGGTCATAACAATTCATAAATGTCAAGAAAAAACTTACCAGACACTACTTTGAATCGTGAACTTATTAGACTTGAAACGGAAAAAAATTGAAGTTGTCTTATAAAAACAAATCAAAGGCTACTATTAAAATAACTCATTAAAATGTCTGCTCATTACTGAATAGTATTAAACATATATTATGCGATGTTTGGTATAAACAAGCAGACGTATTAATTCTTTCAGAAACACGAACAAAAAAAACATACAATATTCAAATATATGGTTTTAGTACAGCATTTATATCTGATCGTGAAATTGGAAAATTACCTCGGGGTTTAATTGGTTTTTGTTAAGGAAAATGTAAAATTCACAGCTATAAAACATGTTCATAACACAAATGAAAAATTGGGATATCAACATCATGTTGATTTCTTTCATTTAACAATTCATTACTCTGACATGATAAGCGGTTATAAATCACCTAACACATTGAGAAAAATGTTTCTTGATAATTTAAACAAGATTATTAGCGGCTTTCATAACAAAGATAGAATTGTTATAGGCGATTTGAATCTTGATTGTTTTCCTCCAAATAGCTTCTTAGAAAATCATTGGACTAATACTGGATATAAGAGAAGCGTTGATGAAAAAATGTCAACAACTAATTATAATACTCAAATTGATGTCATTTTTGTATCTAATGAAATAGAAAATTATTCATCAGGTATTTATCAAACCTTCCTTTCTGATTATCAGCCAGTATTTATCGGTATTACAGAATCAAATATAACAGAAAAATTGAAAATTTCCACAAACATTATAGCAAATGATACAAGGAGAGAAACCAATACTTCAGATGTGAAAAGTATATATGTCGTTCTTAAAGATCATAGTAACATTTCGACGGTAATGAGTCTTATCTTGAAGAAAGTAATGTTGATAAAAAGAATAACTTATTAAAGAAATTAGATCAATCTACTGAAGAACGGATATCATGCGTAAATCAGTGGCTATATGGTACATAAATAGCTAAATTGATGGAAATTATATGTTAAAGTACTATATATAAACCTATGACAGTTTTATCTATTGAAAACATTGACGGAATTGAAGTTGTGACTAATAAAGATATCCTAATTATTGGTGGTTCTGAGCAAAGTGCACATAGCCGTTTTATTTATTTCAATGACAGAATTTTACAGATATATGACCGAATTTACTGGGACAGACTCACTTACAGAACATTGAACATACTAGAACAAATTATATACATATTAAAACGATATCGAAAATTAAAAAAGAAAATGATTATTGTGGAAAAGTTAAAGCAAAAACAACCAGATTATAATTCATGTGGAATATATGCTGAAGCACCTGCAACTTTTTCAGTCTGATAAAAAAATCCTTCAAGTATATATTAATAAAAATAATAATATTTCATTCCAATATATTTTCAATAAATGCACGTGATTGATGAACATCTATACAATGAGGTTGGCGAATTACCAATAACACTTATTAATTTAAAAAGAACTAGTTATTAACTGGATTATTATTTTCAGGCATGAAAAAATTGGTGAATATCAGAATACTATTACAATCCCTATCCAGCATGTGGCAGAATTATTTTACTTGAAAATGTATGATCAAAACGTCTTTTCTATTCATACATCAAATTTGATTTATGTCAATGAAGAAAGTTTTTCTGTTTAAAACAGATGTTTCAAATATTACGAATAAGCATAACTTCCTTATTCTTCAATAAAGTGTATTAATATTATGAGTCAATCGATTCGTCTCGAACCAACAAATCTGTTCTTTTCTCGAATCAGCTTGAAATTATGAGAATGACAACATTCTCATTCAACATCAAGGAATCTTTCATATTCTTGCATAAACTTTGAATTATGGTAATGAAAGAAGTTTTACTATCAAAAACCGAGTTTCAAAATATTATCAGTGCTAATAAGGTGCAATTAATATTTCCACAAAATTCTTTGGTTAGTTTCAAGATATTAGTGGTTAAAATGAGCCCTCCAAATTTCATTAATTTATTTGCAACAGTTTTCAAGTTATCGTGTCACTTTGGTGCTCACAAGAAAGTGTGACATCCGCACACACATTTACACACACACCTGGACAATTGCTTAGAACATTGTATTAGACATTTTTAAATTGACACAGGCCAACAAAAATGAAAATAATGATTTGCGAGATTGAGAAGAACGCTCTTATTTTATAATAATAATTTTTTGCATCGAAGGACAATCTTTTGATATAAATGTATACAAATTTGTAAATTTCAAGTTTTGAATATTTTTGAAACAATGACATAGGCCCACAAAAAAAGTGGGTTGTGCGAGAGATCAGAGTATGGTACCCATACGTATTCTGGGGCGCTGAAAACGAATCTGACATCAGTTTTCCCCCAGCACGTTAGGATTCCCCCCCAGATGCGGAAAATTGCCTAGCAAATCAGCATTTCCGTGTATGAAATTGCCCTTGTTTATTAAATCGTCTGTGAGCAGGTCGGACTATAATATTTTAATGTATTTTGGTTCGCTGAATGTGAATATGACGTCACTTCACCCTTATCCCGTCAAGCTTTTACACTGGACGCAAAAAATTCCCTAGAAAATCAGCTTCTTTATACATGGAATACCCTCGGTAGTCAATTCATCTGAAAGGCGGCTCGAAAATCATATCTTGATGTATTCTGGGGTGCTAAATACAAATCTGAACTTGATTCTTCCTCAGCAGGTCAGGCTTTTTCCCTAAATACGATAAATTTCCTATGAACGTAATTCTCACGGGTATAATGTCACCCTTATTACATTGAACATCATACATATAATTTAGCCAGGTCTTAGTAGGAGTCAATCGTTTCTGAGTTATCCTTCATTAGCTCAAGTTGCTCTAGTGGGATTTGAGAAAAGGGGACTAAACATACTTAAAAATTTTTTCTTGGGTTTTCATACTAGAATTAGAATTTTATTATATTGTTTTTTTGGTCTTGCGCACACGTTTATCACTGTAAGATCTATGGAGTAGTTTTCCTCTTCTCTTTCTCCCTTTTCTCTTACAATCTCTTTTCGGCATCCAGCAGAAGTCTGCCATCATATGCTCAACCCATCTTCCTTGATACCCATGCTCCTCTGTCTGTATATCCTGATGGAATCGCTCTCCCTGCTCCTCACTGAGATCTCCGCAGTTGCTTGGAAAGTAATCCAAATGTGCATGTAGAAAATGAAATTTTATATTCATCAAACAACCTAGTTTCCTGAAGTTTTCAGCCATAGTAGACACTATCTCCCTGTAAATTTCACATCTGTTATTGCCTATAAAGTGTTGTATATCCATCTTGAAACTGACCCATGCCACCTTTTGGAAATCATTCATTACATTCGTAAGTTTGTCCTCCTTCATTATTGTGCGAATTTGTAGACCATCGAAAATATCTACGTTCAGTTTATTGTCCGAAATAGCCGGGAATTCATGACCTAAATAAGCAAAGCATTAACCGTCTTTGTCTAGTGCTTTAGCGAATTGTTACATCAATCCAAACTTCATATGAAGGGGCGGCAGAAGGATTCTTGCAGGATCGACATGTGGTTCGTTAATCACATTGTGTGAGCCTGGAACCAGCTCCGATCTTGGTGTCCAGTTATGTTCTCCATACTTAATTTTCTTCAGAACTGCTTCGATCTTGACATATTCTTCTTTCAATACTGTTGAGTGCGCTACTGGTATCGGTGCATATCTATTCGTATTATGGAGCAACACTGCCCTTAGACTACGTTTTGATGAATCTATAAACAGCCTCCATTCTTCAGCTCTGTAGGAATTTGTCTTCAGCTTATTTATCAAGCCTTTTACATGGATACAATAAACTAGATCTGCATACCGCGAGAAATATTTTCTGAACTCCGTAACTCTATCTCGGTAGAAAGAGACTTTTGTTTTAATAGATAGTGAGTTCTTCCTTTTCAACCTTGAGGCTAATAAATTGGCTCTGTCTTTCGATAACCCTAAATCCCTAATTAAATCATTAAGTTCTTGTTGTGAGAAGGTTTTTGGTACAGAATGATTAGATGGAGTGTAATTCTCATCATCTATAGAACTTGTTACATCATCCGTTTCGTAACATCTCTCGTACTATTGTTCTGAATAGGCTTCACTTTCCACTTCACTGATGGATGCAATGATTTCAGATTCAACTTCTGCTATATTTTCATCATTATCAGATAGAAGCGTCGGCTTTGTTGTGCTGGAAACATTTGCGTCAACTATTTGAGGCATATTGCGACTATTGAATCCTGCAACATTCGTCATACAGAAATTTGCAATTTCTATAAATACTTTTCATCTTTTCTGAAAACTTTTTCAGATTGCTCTTCATTTTATACTCACCACAAATGTAGAAAAACAATTGACGCTTGCTATCACATTTTTGGAAAGTATTCGTGAGCACTCCACTGTTTAAAGGAGATTTTAAAGTTTGTTTTGTTGGATCCATGAGAGTATGAAAAAGCCTGCACGTTGGGGATCCTGTGCCGAT
>JAABKJ010002942.1:0-26854 GCA_011634705.1 Andricus grossulariae
TTTTAGGCACGAGCCAGTGGAGCTCACGGACACGTCGCGTACAGCTGTAGTGGTAAGTGGTGGGGCTGACTTTCGTACTCCTATCGTTCGGTCTCCGCGTACGCTTATCATGCCTATGTTTGTAGCTTAATAACAAGAAAAGTAATTAACTTAAAAACTTCCTGATTATTGGAAATGAAAGAGTAGCTTAGAAACTATCGATTGACGTGAAGAAAATGAAAATCGATTTTTTCCGCATTAGGTCCCTTTCTTCGCGGACGGTCACATATACAATATACGCATATACCACATCTTTCCCCCATGACAAAAATAATGATGGGATCCATTTTCTGTTTTCTATAATCTAATAATATAGTAATGTAGTACATTAATTATTCAAGCGCTAATCGGGGTGAGCGCCTGCGCGTTTGTATGTTTTGCATTTTTCGGTTTCCTCTACAATACATCCTTTACGGATTTGATTAATATGTTGTTTAGCTATCAGATTATTGCTTACTTTTAACGTGAACGTGACTGGTGACTTTTGTTCTAAAATTTGGGCAGATGTCCAGTCTGGATAATTTTTCCTAAAGTCTTTAACCATGACCTTTTTACCAACACTAAAGTTTCGAATTTTTTACATCGGCCCGTTCTTAATTTGTGAAGTTTGATGTTTGTCTACGCTTAGTTCTACTAGTGGGCGCAATAAGGAGAATCTGGTTCGCAATTCGCGTTTATAGATCAATGAGACCGGAGAAACTCCTATGACTGCATGTGCTGTTGTTCGATAGACAGATAAAAATTGTGTTATCGCTTCATCCAAAGACAAGCCTCTTTTCCAACTTTTTTTATCTTTGTTTTTGCAGGTTCCCAGAAAATGTTCTACTGCTCCATTACTGGCCGGATGATTAACTAGCGAAAAGGTATGCTTAATGCCTCTCGCAGTGGTGAACTGATTAAATTCGGCGCTTGTAAACATGATGCCATTATCGGACACAATTTGGAAGGGAAAACCATGTCGAGCAAATAAACCATCTAGTGCATTAATCGTTTTCTTTGACGTTATATTATTTTTCATGTTAATTACCTCCGGCAATTTTGAATGTGCATCTGAAACTACTAAAATCATATCTCCGTGAAATGGCCCTAAGAAATCCATGTGAATTCGGAACCACGGCTTCTCCGGCCATGTCCAAAGGTGTAGCTGCGTTCGCGGGGGATTACTACCAGTTTCTGCACATTCTTTGCAATTATTTGTCAAAGTTTCAATATTTAAATCTAAACCTGGCCACCAGAAAAAAGAGCTGGCTATTTCCTTTATGCGAACAATCCCGAAATGACTAGCGTGCAGTTCCGTTAAAATCTCCGCTCTTAATACTTCTGGTATAATCACCCGATAACCCCAAAGAACGCAATTTCGCTCCAGACTAAGTTCATTACGTTTCATGTAACAAGGTGCCAATACATTATCAATTTTTACTGTGCTAGGTGGCCAACCACCTCGAATTTCTCTAATGACTCTACACAATACGTTATCATTGAGTGTTTGTTGAGCCACCTTTTTAGCGTTTATAAACCCGCGATCATTATTATAGATTATATTAATATTTAATTCTAAATCCTTGCTCTTATTTGTGGTTCGCTCTTCCGTAGGCAGTCGTGACAAACCGTTAGCAACTGCATTATCTTTAGATTTAATATATCTAATCTTAAACTAAAACGCTGATAAAAATAAAGCCCAACGTTGTAGGCTATTCGCCGCAATTAAGGGTATGCCCAACTTAGGGAAAAAAATCAAGGTCAGCGGTTTATTTTTAAGTAAAAATTCTCTTTTATACTAATACATATAGAATTTTTCCACACAAAAGATAATAGCCGCCACCTCTCTATGAATTTGAGCGTAATACGTTTCTGCTTCATTCAGTCGCCGTGATGCAAAATCAATCGGTCGCACTTGACTATGTTCCATCTTGTGGGAAATTACTGCTCCCAACCCATACGGTGATGCATCGCATTATAATAACGAATGCCTCTTTACACAATTCGTTCCAGAGCCATTTATTATTTGTTTTAAGTAAATCATATAATGGTTTAAGCTTCGTCGCCCTATTTTCTATAAACCTTTCGAAATGCGCTACTAGACCAAAAAATTATTGCAGCTGTTTAATGTTTACTGGGGTTGGGGCATTTACAATAGCTTCAGTTTTGTCTAATGTTTGTCGAATTCCTACCTCATCAATAATCAGCCCAAGATACTGTATTTGATCGGCTTACAAAACACATTTATCTTTATTGATTCTTAAACAGGTTTTACATAATCGTCTACACAGTTGGTCCATTTTTTCGGCATGCTCCGCTTCAGTTTTTCCTGTGACGAATGTATCATCTAAAAAAATCTACTCCCGGAAAATCTACATGTATGGGTAGTTATCGTTGTATATTTTTTCATATCTTCCTCCAATAATACCTGCTGATAGGCGTTCGATAAATCAGTTTTAGACAATTTTACCCGCCCTGACAGTTTCTTTAAAATTCCTTCGCTACGGGGTAATCGGTATTGTTTTATTTCGAGGCAGGAATTCACTGTAATTTTATAGTCACCACAAATACGTATCGAGCCATCATTTTTTGAAAGTGGAACAATTGGCGTAGCCATCTCCGAAAAACCAGCAGGTGTTAGAGCATTACTTCTAATAAATTTATCCAATTCAGCATTTGTCCTTTCAATTAATGCAAATGGCAGCGGTCTAGTCTTTTTAAATACTGGTTTCGAATCAGGCTTCATCATAAGGGTTATTTTTTTGTTATTATATGTCCCTAACCCATTCGCAAATAATTACAGGTTTTTATTTTCTAGAATTCCCTGCATCGAAACAGTCAGCCCCAACTTATTAACATGTGTCAGCGAAATTGGGAATAAATTAAACTTCCTGAGCCAAGGTCTACCTAACAGTGGAATATCAGTTTCAACTACGTAACAATCACCTACTGCTTTTATGCCATTACATTCAATTATTAAATTTCGCATTACACCGATAGGGGCTATCACTAATCCCCCCACTACTTTAAATTTATTTTTCAATTTATCTTTTTCAGATGTCGCCGCAACTGCTGAACCGGTATCTATGTCCATTTTCAGAGGAACGTTGTTGACAAGAATAGTTAAGAATTGAGGGTCCACTCTATCATTACATACCTTGTTGATTTCCTCTAACTTATAAATAGAGTTTACTACGCTGTTGATAAGGTCCTCTTGATCTTCGTCATTGTTCTCGGACGGTGCCCCTGAAAATAAATTCACGGCATCCCTGCTTGCTTTTGTTTCCGGTAGACTTTAACGAGATGACCTTGAGCTCCACAATTGCGACACTTGTAATCCTTGTAGTAAGAATTTGGTTTCGCATTACCAACTTTACCACACGTAAAGCACGTTGGTTCCTTCCCTGCTTGAGATCTCGGTTCGCCTTTACGCTGTAAATTATTTTTCATTTGTTGATGACCCATCTTGTGTACTTGTAGATTCGTTCCCGATGTAGTGTTGGCTTCGGTGTCCCTGCGAGCATTTATTTGAGCTGTTTCTAGTCCAGTGGCCATAGCCAACGCCTTATCAAAGGTCAAATTTTTTTGACGGAAAAGTTCAATCTGTGTTGTCATATCGTAAACTCCAGCGACAAATTGATCACGAAGGCGTTCTTGGTCGTTCCTGCCTTTGCAGTGGCGAGCTGCCAACTTTAATTCCGCGATTTAATTCCCGCTTTTTGACTAATCACCGCAAACTTCGCTCTTTCAGCTATTTCCGAAGGAGGAAAAGCTAGATGTTCATTTAATTTTTGAACCACTTGTGCATAGGTCAATTCTTTCAGCTTTTGAGGAGCGGAAAGATTGCATAACAAATTATATGTGTCAATATCCACCTTTGTTAATAGCACTGAGCGTTTTTTATCGTCCGCGATATCTAATGCATCAAAATAGAATCCTCAGCGTTCAATAAAAATTTCCCAATCGCCCGCACCTAACTCAAACTGTACATGAATTTTATCACTTGAGCCCATTTTCGTTATACACCGTATATCCTTCTGCTCTTTCACCTTAATATCCTTCTTGCTTCCCTCACTATCCGAATTATCACTATCCTGTGATTTTCCGGCATCACTTTTTCGTACTGTAACTACTTTAAGTTCAATTTATCCTCGTCGCCACTGTAATATTTTTCATAATTAGCCACATTTCAGATCACAACAACTTATACATGTTATCAATGCTGGGTGATATAAGACTGGCTCAATGGGCCCAAATCCCCTTGCTTATCCTGATGAGCATGCGCGTAACATCCTTATCTCTATATATACAATATACGCATATACCACAGAATCATATCCGTGTTTGCGTGCTAAAAAGTTTCTTTGACCGAGATAATTTTTTTTCTGATAATATAATTATCCATTTTTTTCCGTAAACGATGCAACATATCACAAAACAGCAAGAGGCATTTTTTGTATAACTTTTCTAGATGTGCAAATTTTATTTAAAAATTTGTTTGTATCTTTCGCTGTTACAGAGAGAAATGCGATTTGATTATATGAAAAAAATTCTCCCGGCCAAAAAAATGGCCTCACAGGACGTCATCCTTGAAAAAGGCCAAATTGAGAAACAAATTGCAAAAAATATAATTAACGTTTTTTTTTAATCTACGTTTTCAAAATCCAAATATCCGTTACTTCGTAAAAAAATTTCTATTATAGGGAATATACGTGTGGCCTAATTCACTCTTAAATTCGGTCACTTAGAGATTCAGTGACTTGAAGCTTTGAAGTGGAATTGAATTGAAAAGATTTGAAGTGGATTCGATCCATATAAAAATCCCAATAATGGCATTTAAAAAAAGTTGTTATATGTGGGAAAAAATTATGGAGAATTTTGTTGTGCACTTTTTTGGAATGTGAATAAGCAGAAAAAAATACAAATATAAATTTTAATTGAAATTATCATTTTATGAAAATGACTGAAAATGAGTTCAAAATTACTTTTTTTTCAATTAAAAAATGAAAAAGTTATGCAACTCTTTGTGTGTCAATATTTTATTTTTTGGGAACGCGCAACACTGATGCCGTTATGCCCCGGAATCCTTGAAATAATGAAAAATTGTAACACACCATTTTTTTCTGTTTTTGAATGTAAGTCTTCTTATTCAAAAAAATCCAAAAGTAAAAATGTCTATCCTATTGGGAAGCGGAAGATACTCTCCGATTGAAAAATATTTTGAGTTTTTTTCATATCATCCAAAAGAACGTTTCCACACTATTAGAACTTTTTAGCAAAAGATTTCTTTTCACTCCACGCCAATTTTCATTCGGAACAAAATGGTTGTTAGTCCATTATATAGAGATATACTACTATAATTAAAATCTGTCTTCTGATTGGTCATCATGACATGTACTGTAGTATAAATACCATTAAAAAAGTTCGTAAACGGTTGCAATTAACGCCGGAGATAGATGGCGACGTAGTCAGATGTCATTCGAACGTCGTTGAGAGCGGGGCGCGTGAGGGACCAACGATTTGCATGGTACTTGATACAAGGAGCTTTTTAGGGTAACTTATGTCAAATCTGACATCAAAAATGAAAATACGAAATGGCAGAGCCAATATGTCGGCCAAAATTGAATTCTTTGGTAGATTTTTATAACACAGCTCCACAAAAAAAAATCGAGAAAATCACCCCTGGAGTCTGACTATGCCTATCATATGTTTTTGGGGTCCCTGAATACAAATTCGAGGTCCGTTTGGCTCCAGCACAGATTTCGTCCGTAACCTCAAAAAACATTAAAATCGCTGATTTAAGGTGAAACATCATTCGTACCTATGAAAAGTGGTCATATCCTAACGTTTTCGAGGTCGCTGAGTACGAATCCGGAGTTGTTGTGGTTCTATGACGTCACGCTTCGTCTCTAACCTCAAAGAAAAACGGTGAATTAGTAATTTTATGTAAAACATGTATTTTTTAAATGTACCACAACAACTCGGAATTCGTACTCAGCGACCTCGAAAACATAGGATATAACCACTTTGTATTGAAAAAATATATGTTTTACATAAAATTACCAATTCACCGTTTTTCTTTGAGGTTAGGGACAAAGCGTGACATCATAGAATCACAACGACTCCAAATTCGTACTCAACGACTTCGAAAACATAGGATATGACCACTTTTCATAGGTACGAATTATGTTTCACCTTAAATCAGCGATTTTCATGTTTGTTGAGGTTATGGACGAAATCTGACGTGATGGAGCCAAACGGACCTCGAATTTGGATTAAGCGAACCCGAAAACATACGATAGACATAGTCAGACTCCAGGGGTACTTTTCTCGATTTTTTTGTGGAGCTGTGTAATCTTTCACTTCGCTCTTTTCGTACTTGGTTTGATCGCTCACTGGTTTCTTTAAAATTTCACGTTTACGCTTCAATTTTTCGTCTGCGTATTGGTACATTAAACTTTCATCTTCTAGGTTAACTGTCAAAAATATTCCGCGTATTTGATCCTCCATTTTGCTTCGACACTTACGGATTCTACAAGGGCTCGACTCATCGCGTCGACTTTACTTTTTCGTGAAAATACGCTGTAGTAGATACGTCTTCACGTTGCGAATGTTCGGTCATTTACTTCCATTTTGCCGTAGTACTTTCTGCTTTTAAGAATGTTTTTCCAAAAACAATTTGGAATTCATCCAAGGATTTTACTTGTTTTTAATGAACTTCGAACTAGTAATACGCCCCTCTTTTAAGATGCGATCTCGCAGTCTCCAGAATGAAGCTTTAAGGGCAGTTGTGAAGTCCCTTCATACTCTTGATATTCTCAAGCCATTCCCGTGCCGAAGCACTTCCATCTTCAGCTGTAAAGTCAACAATATTTCGACTTAGATCAGGAATAATGTGGTAAGACGGCATCACCGAAGCACTACTAGGTCCGGGAGCGCCAGCGTTTAAATGAGCGTCCGTGAAACCTTTGAACACTTTCAGCATCATAACTTCGCGTTCGTGACTCTCTTTCGGAAGCAAATTTATCACATCCATCCGGTTATATTCAGAATTTTTAAAAGTCTCATAGTTCGTCTTGTGAGCGCTGATTTTCGCACCAAGCTGCGAGTGATCTTGGTTATTAGGTGCTTAATGCACATCGACATCTACTTCAATTTTATCTGTAGCATCCTCCTCATCTGTAGTCGAAGAGCTATACTGGGCACCCACATCATCGCCCGGGTCATTTTGCACTTCACATTCTTCGTTGTTGGGAAATCCACGAAAGCTCCCCTCATCCTCCCTATCACTGTGATCCGACATAGTCTCTTATGCACTTTTTTACACCGAAAAATTTAATTTTCACTTATTGTCGCACTTTATCTCTCGATCCAAAAATTTCAACTCTCTAACACTCTGTCATCCATTTTCCCCTCCTTTCGTAACCGACTAAACAATCGACTCGTCCAATGACGCTCTGATATTGGACTCATCCGGGGACGCTTCAATAATGGAGTCGCCTATACACGCCAGGAGACCAATTATAATTTTCAAAAATCCACTTTGATACTTGAAAAATTAAGCTAAGATCATCCCGCTTCTGATGTATTAAAGTAAATTTTAGATAACTTCAAGTCCTTGGGTTTGGATGATTTCTATACTAGCAATAAGGGCAGTTCACTTCAAAGAATAATAAAGTATGGTTTATTTTAAACAGGTAATATTACACAAATGAATTTCAATGGGCAAACATTAGGTACGGCTTTAAAGATTTCGTAATCGACCGGAACGCGAGTAGATCGCCCGTATAACGCACTTATCGCTCGTTTTCGATCAAAACGTCGTTCTCCTCGGATTCTATCGATCGACTGACTTCACTCGCCCTTCGTTCTTTTCATACGCCCTTCATCGCAACCAATCCTTGCAACTCGCTTAGGACTTTTATATCGTTTAATGAGGAATAAGTTTATATCATTAACATAAGGAAATCAGAAATATGCCCCTCCAAATCAATGATGTATCAAAATGTTTGCGCAACAAAAGATACCTTTCTCTTTTCAGATTGTGGAATAAAAAATGCAAAATAAAGATGCTTCTTCATGAATTGGAAGTTGTTGAATTTTAAAAAGTATCGAATTGCAAATTATTCACAAAAGGGACACGGATAAGAATTTTCTTTTAAATATCAATGTATAAAAAATTTGGGCGTACAGTGCAGTATAAAATGTTATGTTGGATATATTTGGGTATTGGATATTGTACTTTTGTATGCACTCACTTCGTAAGGATTTCTTTCATTACTAAAAATATTAACCGATTTTCATTCATCTTTTTTTTTTACTTTTTTTCAATTATATAAATTAATTAACTTAGCTAATTAAAATTAAATCAAGCTGAGGTCAGTCTAGGCACTAAGATTGCTTCAAAAGTATTAAACTTAATGGCAGAGGGAAACTAATTTACAAAAGGAAAAGCAAAGTGATTTTAAAATTAAAGTGGAAGGTTTTTTGCTAAAACTATTTACATTGAAAGTTTGCGTCTTATTCTAGACGGGTAGGCATTGCGATTTTAGAGCTTAGGATGTAGCTGGCAGGGGTAGGGGGTATAGCTTACCTAGGGCTTAAGCAAACGCTACTGCGGGCGGCGAGTGGGGTCTATTTCTAGGAACGCTGATGGTAACTTTCTGCCAGTCGGGGGAATCCAGAGAGATCCGGGGGACGTAGGGGATCCTGGGCTCGAGTGTTCAGCGCTCGAGCAAGGGTTGGAACGAAGAACCTAGTGAGATAAGGCTTGGGCTGAAGCCCGGGAAGATCTGATTTTCGGTCTCGCAAACCATACTTTTATGGACTTCGTTTCGGCGGCGGCTACGTACAAGGCTACAAACTTAGGCAGAACAACAAAACCGCGCTACATCAAAGCGGCTGCAGCAAGGATCCAGGACCACAAAGAGAATACCCAGAGACAGCTTACACTGAGCGTCACTGCTATCGTACTTTCGTTTTCGATTATTGTTCGGCCATCTTCGTGTGAATATTGATATTTATTTTTATTATTAAATTAAACTAGTATGTGTATATAATATTATGAGTTGTTATTTTAATATTATCAATCATTAATAATCAATTGAAATGTTTAAAAAAAACTCCCGAACTTGGGCTATTGAAACTGTTGGCGGATAACAACCTTGGGCGGGAGCTAAGATCAAAGTGATCGATAGCAAAGACATCCCAAGGCTAGTAAAGCTGCTGGCTTGGATTTTTGTCGTATCAGTGGAACAAATAGCAGTACTTGAGAGGATAGCAATTCAAAATCCGAACATAAAAACGAGAGGATGTAAGGTTAATTATGTCTTCGTGGGTAGTCAGGCTACTCAACTTGTAATAACTGCAAAGCCAGGAGTGGTCGAGAGTCTCAAGAAGATCGACTGCAAGCGTCACTATGGGTTGAAGAGGATCAATATGAAGAACTGGAAATTAAAATGGGCACTAGATTTCCCCATTCCTGTCTGGATTTTATCAAGATAAACTTTCACCATTCTAAAGGAGCGTCTGATGTTTGAAGCACACGTTTGACAGCGGAACAAACGGCTTTTGCGTTAAGTAACAAGAGCAGATCAGTAATTTATGATAGCTCCGTAGAAACACCTAGGGCAGCACTTTATGTTAAAGTCGATATTGAAGTTATTCGATTACCAAGGTTCTTTTTTCGAGACTTAGGGGCAATAAAGATCGAACACCATTTAGGAGGCAGGCGCTAACCTATGTGGATTTGTTCAGCTTATCGACCATTTGCCTCCAAGGACCCACCACCATCTGAGGAATGGAGAAATCTGGTGGACTACTCCTGCGTTAAAGGATGGCCATTGCTCATCGGATGTGATGTTAACGCACATCATTCGACTTGGGGTAGTAAGGAGAACCATCAACAGGGTTGAGTCTTTATTAGATTTTCTTTCAACTACTAATTTGACTTCATTGAATCGGGTTAATACACCTACTTTCGTGACATCCTAATGTCGCGAGGTAATTGATTTGACCTTATGTTCGATAAGTGTCAGCGATGTGATCAAAGGATCGCATGTATCGTTGGATACGTCCTTATTGGATCACAGACAGTTATGCTTCTCCTTCACAGCCGATTGATCTGAGGTTCAAAGATAAAGGAACCCTAAAGCAACTGCCTGGTAAACTTATAGGGAGGATCTCAACAGTTTGATGGGCACTATACCGGACAGAATCAAGTCTCTCGAAAAAATAGAATTTGCTGTCGATATCCTACAAAAAGATATGAACAAAGCGTTTGAGGACAATTATCCTCTTCGTATTAAAAAAAATCGATAGGGATGCACCCTGATGGAATCCTAGACTTGAGGAACTGAAAAAGGATACTCGGCATTTTTAACAGGGCTAAACCTAATTTAACACATTTAAAGCTGCAGGAGATGATAAAATATTCGATTTATTAATTCAATGAGAATTTCTGTCGGTGAAAGAGACCATTGGTATATGGTTCTCAGAGAAGTATGCGAGATATCGGAAGGGAACCAACAAAATTATGCATTCTGAGAATTTCATATCTGGTACATGTACTAAGAGGACTAGTGAGCTCTGTAACATGGATAGAAGACAGATTAATGTCGTAGTAGGGAGGCTCAGTGGACGCTGTCAAGTGAAAAAACACTTGACTAGCTTGTGAAGTGGAGGCAAACCTCGTTGTCGAATGATGTGTGATTTTCGTGAGAAGGCAGCTCATCACACAGTTTGTGAATGTGATGGCAGTTATTACCCTGCCTTCCGGTATACGTTGACGTCGCGGTAGGGCTTGAGCTTTCCTCTCATGACTTTGACGGTTATGTTGGCGGTAGCACTGCTATTGATAGGGTTGCCAGTGCTAGACAGGCAGAGAACAAAGAGGAAATGGACTGAGAGGAACATTAAAACCCATAAATTATCATGGAAAGTTTAATAAATATTTTGAAACGCTTATCGCTTCCCGAGGATCGCCGGGGCGCCCCTGGAGCCACCGCTGGGGGCCACAGCATGCGGGACGGTGGTGATAGTGAGCTGCGAGATGGCGAGGCAGATCTCACTCATCAAACAGCTGGCCAGCAAGAACATCTGCGATAAACGGTCAACAGTGAAACATCAACTGTGCCTGCTGAGGATCCTTTGGCTAGCGTTAGCAATTTGCAGCCAACCACCTCAACAGACATACCGTGGGAGAGCATCAAGTGGGATACCACAATGAAAGCGGAATTTGTGCGTATCTGCTATGAAAGTGCGAAGTTTGAAGCCAAAAGCGAAAAAGGATACAATTTTAGAACAAAGTTGGCTGCGAAGTATCCTAACATTCAGAAGGTTTCAGTGGGAAGATTTATCGGTAAGATGAGGGACATCAGAAATCATCTTCTTATCTCAGATCACCGAGCAATGGAGATTAAACAGCAGGTTGATTTGGCGTGGAGGAACGTCGATAATGAACATCAGTTACAGAAAGCCGCATTAGACGATCAACCAGCGGTAATTGATGTTTTAGCGCAACCTAATGATAATCCAGCATCACCACATCCTCCAGAGTGAGAGAGAGAGAGAGATGGCCTCATTCAACCGGAGGCAGAAGCAGAGGTCAAGCAACCAAGAAGGCGATTAAAATGGACGTACTATATGAACAGAGATGCTATGCGCCTTTATTTGTTGGCAGAGAAAAGTGGGCAAAGTGTGAGGAGAGAACACCATAGTTTTCTTACTTAAGTACCCAGAGCTAGCCACAATAATAAATGAGAAGAATCTAGCACGCCAAAAACACTCAATATCTGTAAACAGATTGCTTTTTGCTGTTGAAATAGCTGCCATCAAAATGGAAGTAGAACAGCAGCTTTCTATTTATAAACTCCCTTTGGAAGATGTGGAAAACGAAGACCTCATTGAAGCTGTAGGCACAGATGCTAGGGACAATAAACATTAGGTACCGGATCCACTAAAATCATATCCATATATTAATAACGTTGATGCAAACAGCGAAATCTCATAAAAACTACTGCACCTTGAAAGGAATTTTGGTCATGCTTTACGAGAGTTCAGACATGTCGCATCAACACAAAGGCATTCCCTGCCCAAGATAAACGTCACAAAAGATCTGCGTGCACTATTAGGACACCTGAACAAGAAGGTTTTACCTATGCATTCGACGCAACACTAACTGCGTTTGAGGTGCAAACTCTTGTATATTGTGCAGGTGTAGCAACCGTTAGTATGTTGTGCCTCAGAACAATTCCTACAAATGCAGTCTTTGCCCCAGGAAGGGATCGAGATGCACCATGGAAAATAAGGTTGGATATGGATGTCAGCAAAGTAAGGTGCAAATTAGGTGGATCGACTCAATATAAGTAAGGAAATAGAACCAGAAAGCTGATAAACCATGTTACTAAAATCATCCACCCTCGGTACATCCGGTTGCACACTGTCTTTCCAATTTTGTACTTGGAGGGAGTGAAAATCTGCACACCAAGCCCCGCGCGAGATAAAATACCAACGGGCAAGCTGAACTTTGACTTTTGTTTTCCTTCCGAACAATTAGTTCCAATGATGGGGAGAAGTGATGAGCGACTGCCCGCGACGGCAACGCATCCTGTACAACGAAAATGGGCAGAAATCATAATACATTTTTCATCAGATTTATCTCAGTGTGTTGAACTAATAATGTTTCGGTACCTCATGTCTCTCCCTCCTATATCTCTCTCTTTTCGTTTGAGCTGGTGATCCTGCATTGAGGCATAGAGGCTATTAGAAAATGTTGTAAAGTTTAATTTAACAAGCTGAAAAGTGATAAAAATTGATGCGTTACTAAATCACTAGACGAAATCGCTTGGCAAGCCATCTCTTCCGTTGCCGTGGAGGTAGGCGGTAGTTCATAAGAAGTGTAAATTTATGGTTTAAATTATTCTTGAAACGCTTTGAATAAAATCACACTCAATTTTATTCTTGTCAAAAAATAGAGTCATTCAAAATTATTTATACAACCCATCAAAACTTCAGTACAACAAGGGCTCCCAGTGCGGGAGTAGGATCAATAATTAAACACACATAAAAATAAAAATAGGCTATTTCCTTTTGGAATAGCGTATTAGTTTGCTATCTCCGACAAACGAGATAAAAATTAAATTTCATTAGGCGACACATTTTTTTGTTTAATTTACTCGTTCGTAACAAAATTGGTGGTAGCGGTAGGATTTTTTATCTCTTTTTCCTCTAGGTCATTTTTCTCAAATTTAGTGAAAATTGTTTAGTGCTTGGAAAAAATGGCACCACTCACTGCTGACTACATAACTGCTTAGATTAAATAATAACTAAAATACTTTATCTGGTTTTATATGTGAAATAAAACCTGAGATAAGTGTTTGGTTATTATAATCACTCAAAATGAATATAATCAACCTGAAATGCAGGGAGTCTAGACAAGCCTGACGGCCAGTAAGGTTCAAGCTGCAAGCCTATGGGCCACCACTTGAATGTGTTAAAGTGATTTATTTGGTTTTTAATGAAATTAAACCAACTCGCTTCTAATTCAGGACTAAAAAAGTGTTCTCGCCTTTTATTTATTCAATAATGCTCTGGAACAATTCTCTAGTTAGAATAGTTTCATTAAATTGAAATAATTAATCGAAAATGCAAGCTGAATAGACCAGCCTAACGACCAGTTGAATCCTTTCCAAAGGTTCAGGTTGCAAGCCCATAGGCCAGCCCCTGAATGATTTGCGATTAATATAATAAGTTTAAGAATTAAAGGAATGAATTAGTCCAGTTTTCATTATTCATCCAAGGGTGTTTCTGATTTTATGTGTATTACATAAAATTAGAACTACCCTAAATTCACGACACCTCCCTTCGATTCCGATTCAGCGGTCGAGCACGAAAGTCGGACCCCTATCGGAATCAGCATATTTTCTCCTGCATTCCGTGGCGGTAACGTAGGTTTGTCCCTGTACCTTCAATTCACCTTGTATTACGAACTTATTCTTCCTCAAGAATCTTCTTGCCATACCCCACTTTTGTGAATAAGGGTACTCTATGAGCGTGATCTATGAGCGATATTTGTTGAGAAAATTTACAAAAAAATGCACGTTTCTGCATAATTCTAGTCAAAAGTTACGTTTCAGCAATGAAAAATTATTTAAACAAATAAGAACAAAGTGAATGGATCGTGTTTATCCTTGATTTAAACCAATTGGTTCATATTACTTAGAGAAGGGGTACATTTTTACATAATTTTTCGAGGAAAATGGAAATTGTTTAAAAAATCATGGATAAGTTGTCAAAATATCAGACATACCAAAATTCTGTCGAGTTCATTGACAAATTTTGCAAAAAACTACATTGTTCTGCCTCATTCCAGTCAAAACTTATATTTAAACAATACAAAATTGTTTAAACTACTGACAATAAATTGAATCGTTCGAAAAAAAATACGTGTTAATTATTTTTTGGAACCACACAAAACGAGCCATTCTCCTAAACGAAATTTGAACTTTGCCCTTTTTTGAAACACCCTATTGTACATATATACATACGTAATGTCTTCAATATAATATATTTTACACAAGTTTTATCAACAAATATTTTGTTTTATGATCACCTTTTGATAAAATGTGTAAAATCAAAGAATAAAAAAATAGATATATTTCCCAGATGGCCCAGTGTTTTCAGCAAAAAAGCTTGTTCAAGATTTTGTAAGCTAGATCCGACTGCGCCGATAGCTCAGTTGGGAGTATTATTAGGTAGTATAGATTGTTTAGAGTTCAGTTAGGCACGGTTCGATTCCCCAGAGAATGGGTCAACGCTAACTAGAGGCGTGAAATCGGATTTTTCTGTTTTCGAAAGTAGTACGGTTTACTATTCGAAACTGTAACTATGGCCCTCGGGGGTGTATAAGCTAACAGTGGAACTGTCGAGCCTACTCAATGTGAAACTACGATAGTAGGATTGTCAACATCCCGCTGTGTAAAAGAATCTTATTCGTTTATTTTACGTATCAGTTCATCAAGAGCAATTGCCCTTTATGTGCAAGGCTCCACCCTACGAACATCCCCTTGTTACTCTCGCTCTCAATTACTTACTATAGAGTTACGTTAGGACGATCCTGTTATTCAACATGATTACAGCCACAGTGGTGATAACATCATGATTTTCAACAGAATTTAACATTGATTCAAATGTTACTAAATAAGATTTTACTAAAAGCACCCTCATATATAATGCTGCTATCGTTACTTGGCCTACCTACGATGGTCTTTAGATGTAGGACGTGGACGCATAAAGAAATTGTAGATTTACATTTCTGGACGGAAAATCGCTTACCATGAAGGGTAAGCATTCTACAGAGTAGACCCATTGAAAGGGCCAAACAACCCTCAATTATTTCAGCTTCAAATTGGGTCAAAATGTTTTACGTCCCACTTAATTTTCGAATTTGCGACTATGCGGCTAGCTACCCTCTGATCACTACAAGTGGCTCTGTGAATTGGCCAACTTGAGGAGTTTGGTTTAGCGGCCCTCTCCTTCAGACGAGTGCTCAGATACATGAAAATTTACCTGCATGAGGTGCTCGAAGATTTCGTTAGCAGTTTCAATTACGTAGTCCTATAGCAATGCCAGTGCCCTCAAATGACACGTTGGATTCTTTGTAAAGGTTTTTTAAAGTCTGGAAGTATCAGCTATATTATTAATTCCTTGTCATGAGTTCCTCTTGGCTGGCTATACTCTGTTATAGATACCGCACTGACAGTGTTCGGTATAGTGGTACCAACTTTGTCATGTAGAGGTACTGCACTTGCCTGGCACAGCGGCCCTCATTGGCCGCAGTTGCTGCGCAATTTTAACCGCGAACAATTAACAGTTATTGAAATTCATATAAATAATTATTATAAATTGCACATAAATATAATAAATTATGTAATTTGTGATGAAAGGTGAGAAATTAAATAGTAATGCGTATATTAAGTTAATAAAAGATTATTTTAATTGAATTCCAAAGGTGAACTTATATTTCATTACCAATATTTTTTGAAGATACACTTTTATATAACGATTTAGAAATTTTAATTTATGATATTTCTTCATTTTAATTTCAATTATTGACGGTTCTATGATTCTGGACTTTTTCAGAGTCGGTTTTTCCCCAGGAGGTTCCTGAGGGCTCAGCGTTGTTAGCGTTGGTTCATTGGTCCTCCTCTTACTCTTACCCAGGCCCAACTCCTTGACAGAGGAGTTTAATGGATAAATCAACGCACGCTTTTCTTGCCTACTCTTTCTTGGTCCTCAACCGAAGCTCGGAAGTGAGGAAAACAACATTGTCTTCGGCAAAGATTTTTCCGGAGCTCTTAGCCAGGCGGAGTTCGTCTATCTTGTCAACGCCTCCCTCCATAATCTGCAGGTGCATATTCTTATGCTTCGTGTGCAAGCTCTCTATTTTCTTGAGGATTTCTTAACGCATTCCTCGCCTTCGGCTAGGTATATCTTCCTTTCTCATAGGTCCGTAGACCACTTGTCGCTCTCATCGACAAAGATAAAGCTGGTGTTTAGGTCCAAGCTTCCAGTCCTAGTTTTTCTTTGATGACGTTGCTATGTCTGACAAGATTTTACCAGCGCATCATCCGCTGTGGAGCGGGCTGAAATAACTTGGAACGGATATGTTTTAGGACTGCAGTCCTATTCCAATTCCCAGAGGCTCAGTCTTCGTTTAGCCAGTCCCGGAATACACCGACGAACGAAAAAATTGAACATGACTCAGAGATCTGTTCGCGATAACCAATTGGAAAACGGTCTTAGCTTATTTCGATCATAGAAAATCTTTTTAAGTTTTGAAATGTGGTGAAAAATTGAAGTTTGATTATATATCTCAAGATTAAATATGTTTCAAAGTAATATTTAGTTCAAGTATTTATATCCTTCAGATTCCCTTGAATCGAACATGTGCTGACGCTTTCATAGAACCGCACTGGTGTGCCTGTCTTAATTGGCAGGAGATTTCAGTCAGCCATCCAACAATAGTTGCTGCAGCAAACCACTTTGTTAAATTTCTAAATTCGTACACCGAAGATTATCGTGATATATGCGCAAAACTACAGCGCAGCAGCATTTTATGGGCTGCTAAATTAACACCAACGAAAGGTACAATAAACAACAGTACAAGTTATTTAAAAAATTATTATCTAAACAAATAAATTAATTTACAATATACATGAACATTTTTATTGTTTCAGGGCTTTTGAATTTTCAGAGATCAGGGGACCAAGACGGGTTCGTTGGTGATTTTTCTGCAAAAACTGAAATTACTTCGGAAATGTATCAACTCAAAGTAAAAACAGATCCCAGCGGAGGTATTTTTGAAGCAAGTATCACTTACGATGTAAAGAACGACGTGTTCTCTGTAAAGGTCAGTAGAGAATTTTCACTTTTTTTATTTTCTGATTCAAAATTTATATGAATGTAGTAAAATTATGCTCAACTCATAGAAATTAGTATTGCATTTACCATGTTAAAATTTCAAGAAGCTTTCTATGAGAAGTACAGTGTGAAGAAGGTGTACATTAGTGTAGGTCCAAACCGATTTCTTCTGAATTTCAAAAAGGATATATTCTGACTGATAAATATCAAGAATTTAATTCAACAGACTGTATAATTTCAATCAAGCTATCAGGAGATGTCTAAAATTGACACTACCGTCGGAAATTACGAACACGGTTTCCGCGAGCGGTACTAAAAATTACGGTTTACTTTGTCATATCTTGGATACCTGTAAAGAGTTTTCATGTTTTATTAGCTTAAATTGCAGTTAGGATTTCACTGATTTGGTGGTATAAATTTCAGATTTGTTATCCAACTTCCCTTGGTCAGGTTACAAAATTCGAAAAATTCTTGAACCATGTTCTTAGTTCGTATGTAATATTGACGCCTCCATTACATACTGCCCCACGTCGCGTTTAGGCGGTGTGAGGCGCCACGTCGCGTTTGGTCGCTGTATAGCTCCAGGTCCTATGCTTATGCTAAACAGGACTTGGAGCTGTACACCGACCAAACCAAATTCCAATCTTACAGTTTCTAAAATTCTAATTTTATGCACGTCCATAAATTATTGCTTACATTTTGCTTATTATTTTTCATGTAACGTTGAAATATACATTTTTTTACGCTGTTGATTGAATAAAAAAATATTTTTTTTATTCAATTAAAATTTGTTCTTCCTAGAAAGTTTCCAATTTTAAATTGCTTCATCATTTAATCCTTTAATCTGGTAGGATTGGTATTAGATCGCAAAACCACTAACCTTTTTCAATACATTTTTGAAATAAAATCTTTTCACTTGTTACAGATATCAGATGTCAGTCGAATAAATATGTACGGATCACAAGCGAGATGCGTCGAGAATCACTTGTACGATTTACGCAAATATTGTTACTGCAAAGTCTGAAGAAGACAATTGAGAATTAGTACGATTCATATCGATAATATCTTAATTAGGTAAAGTTTAAAAATGTGATGCCAACAAGTACTGCAGTTACCCAAAGCCGATTGGGTTTTAATAACTGATTTCTTGCATAAATCAAAAATATCTACCATTAGTAAATGTCACAAATTATTTTTTTGTATAAACATAGAATTGTAAACATAGTCTTTGGATAACAAACTCACAAGTATACTATTTAGTATACTGTTTATTGCTCAGTTAGTTTGAGACTTTCCATTGTCATTTTACACCAGACTGTGGATATTTCAGGGTAATTGTTATTAGTGGCACAATCATGGTTGATTTACGACATTAGGGAGTCTATTTAAAATCTAAATATTGTTTTTCTAAAAGTCTTAGTCCTAAATTTATACATTTTAACAAAATGCAAAATGCTTTTTCCGCGAAAACCCTACCGGAAATTTAGACGATTTCTAGATGAGATTGTCTAGGAGCACATCATCTAGAATTGACCCCTTTATAGATGATACTAGACGAATGCTAGACTCAGAAGGATCGCAGGTAAAACTTACTAGACGCCGCAAGATGGACTCTAGACGAACCCTTGACAAGGCGACCGTCATAAAATTGCCCTAGACGTTCGCTAGACGAGCTGAGTCTAGAAAGTATCAAGAAATAATCTAGAATTCCGGTAGGGAAGCGGGAAAAGCGTAAGTCAATGTATTTTGATGCACTCAGTACGAATACGGCCATGTAAATACCTGACCAAAATTTGGTGAGCGTGGACCAAATATTTTTGGCCCTCGGTAACAGCCATCTTGATAGTTGACATCAGTTGACGTCACAGCCTACAACACATTGGAACCGGTTTAGTCGTGCAACTAAAAGTATTTCTGTGATTAATCACAGAAGCCTAATCATAGAGACGTTTGAAAGGGGTAGGGATTTGACCTTTAGTATTTTTGTGACCAGTCAGAGGGGTGCCTTCTCCCCCACAAGACGTTTGAAAGGGGTAGGGCTTTGACTAACACTATTTATGTGACCAGTCACAGGGGTTCCTTATCACCCCCACGAGACGTTGTAAAGGGCTTTGATCAACATGACGTGTATGGGGGGGGGGGATCGGCGCACGCACCTCAGATCATATGCGTAATCCATATGAGAATGGCCTATGTGGTCTGAATGAAGTTATGCATAGGGGCATACAGCCGCGTAATTTCCTAACATTTCAAGCTCAACACGAACCATCCAGGTAGAAAGACGAATTGCTGGGAACTTTTCAAAGGTTTAACTTCCAAAATCTGATTATCGAGAAAAACTCTCATAAAGTTGGCTAGCGCCAAGTCTGATCCAGCTAACGTCTGAAAGAGCCTGCCCACCACTTTTTTGTGGATGAAAATGAAGGGAAGAAACATTTTTAGTTGCAAACTTAAAAAAAAATCGTGTATTTCCGTTCTTTCATTTTTAGACCGAATTTTAAACATTTTCGTAATTATATCCTAATGGATTGTTTCTAAAGAAAGACCCATCAAATTGCCTGGCTTTATTAAGTTACTTTAATGTAAACACGTCCTCCACCTCCCAACTTTTTCAAGCCTACAATGAAAAAAATTCGTTCAATGGTCTTTTGAGAGATCTTAGATTTGAAGGATCCCGGGGCATAAGGGCGTAAGTGCCAAATTTTTGAGATGCCTTTTCTTGGCTGAAACTAATTTTGTTGACCCAACTCATGTCTATGTAGAATATTATGGTCCAGTTCGATTTAGAAGTGGTTCAAAATCCTTGTTTGGTAATTTTTTCTTTAAAGTGATTACTTATTTTTGCCAGTTTTTTCACAATTCAATAGAGCTACGTTATGCAGCTTTTTCCTGTTAGGTCCAGCGTTTTTTTGGATGCGCCGTCCTTTAATACGGGGTTTCTCACAAATGGTGGCTTTTTTACGATTTGATATAGCTAAGTAGTAGCTCGAAAGTAATTTCTTGTTTCTTTTTTTTTCAAATTAAGTGCGTTAAATGTACCATTTTCCTTGTGTCTCCTGAAAAATTCGGGGTTTGGCATTTACACCCTTATGTCCCGGGATCCTCCTGTTCTTAAGGAGGTACATGCGCAATTGCTTTTCTCGACATTTTTTTTTAATTTGGACTAAATACGAAGAATAGTGATATATAACTATTCATGAAGTTTGATGGAGGTTGACCGTTTCTAAGGAAAGATAATTTGCATCAAATTTAGAAGGTTCGTGCGTCAGACACGTTGTAAACTATTCTTTTAATTTCACCGATTAAAAGCGTCGAATTCTTTGAAATTTGGACTACATAAGAAGAACATTGGTATCTAACTGTTCATGAACTTTGAAGGAGATTGAATGTTTCCAAGGAAAGATAATTTCCTTCAAAGTTGGCAACTTTTGAAATTTTGACTCGTTGTAAGATACTCTTTTAATTTTACCGATTAAACGGCTCGACATTTTTTGATAAAAAAAGTGGTTGACAGAACATGGTTATTATGTAAATTTTGTAAAAAAAACGCATAATGACTAACCGTTTCATTTAAAATATATAACTGTGTAAAGGGTATATTTTTGGGAAACTTGACGCGTGCTTGAATTGAGTAACTGCAACGTGGCAATGCTGGGCGTCAGCTGGACGAACGGGGAAGAGCACGCAACTTGTGCTGCTCAGCTTCTTGTCTCTTTTAGTCACACTTCTTCGCGTTGGTGAGAGAAGGAGAGCAAGAATCACTGTCCTGACTCTGGCTCCTCTTCTCACACTTGTTTGCGTTGGTGGGAGAAGGAAAGGAAGAACGACTGGGCCGGCTTTGTCTCCTTGGCTCTCACTTGTTTGCATTGGTAGGAGGAGGCGAGTAAGAGCTACTGGACACTGGATGCAACATTTCACGTTCGTCCCCAGTTACAGCGTTTCAAGGTTTAAGCGCGTCGGTATAGGCAGTGCGTTTATGTGTGATGCTACTCGGAGTACACACTCCATCAAGAGTTCCGATGAACTAGACACCTTAGCTCCGACTTTCTACCGCGCATGTTAAACGAAAATTTTTGACGCCGAAGGCAGTGCATGTACTACCTTAAGAACTTTCTACGTTTTTTCTTTAAGAAATCTTGGATCAAAGATTCTTAAATTACATATTAATTATTTTATCAAATTTAATCTGCTCTATTAGTTTAAAAAAATTTGTCCGCTACGAGGGCATGTTATCATCGCGCGCCAGGTGCGCGGCTCGCAGGTTTGTGCGAGCCTATGGCGTTCGCCTGCCGGAACTCGCGCTTGGAAATATTTGGACATCACGCTCATGACATGTTATGTTCCATTTCATGTGTAGTTTTCTGTCAAGTTACATGTCATGTCATGTGTTATAATTTGATACAAGATATAAGATGACGCATGACATGAAACATGACATAACACAAGTAAGGATATGATATGACACATGACAAGACACATGAGATAATCTGTAACATAAAATGACATGAACCACGACATGACACATGGAATTGTACATAACATTACACGACATGTATCATGACATGATATGTTACATCACATGACGTGATATGACATGATATGACACATGACATGACATGACACAAGATAGGGCATGACTTGAAATGACATGACACATGACAAGACACATGATATGGTATGTAACATGACCTGGCATGCCACATGGCATGACATGACTTATGAAATGACATAAAATGCCATTACATGAAATGAGATGATATGTCACACCATGGAATAAGATGACACACGACATGACAGATGTGTACATAACATGACATGACATGTCACATGATATGACATGACACATGAAATGACACATGGCATGACATGACACGATAGACATGACATGGCCCATAACATGTCGTGACATAAAATGACACATGACACATGAGATGACGCATGAAACAACGCATGACATGACAGAAAACACATGAGATGACATGACATACATCATGACATGATATGTAATATAACATGACATAACAGATGACATGATATGTAATATAACATGACATGACATTACACAGGGCATGACATGACACATGAAATGACACAAGACAGAACATGACATGACACATGACAAGACACATGTTATGATATGATATGACACTTGTCCGCCTGGAGTATAGAGAGCATGGGCACGGCAGTCAATGTATTTTAGAGAGGTCACCAACTCCCGCACCAGCGCGCCCTCGTGGAGTACCCGAAAACTAAACGTGAAGTGAATATACCCAGATAATAAAATGTGCGCACGATGCGCGCATGATGGAGGCACGCTTTCAGATAAACCCGCATGACGTGCGCGCATCTGACCACGCAGGTGCGTTCGCAATTGGGGGTCATATCGCTCGCACATTGAGCAACTCGCACGCGTGCGGGCAAAGTGCGATTGCATTGAAAAAAATATTTTTTATATTTGAATGATATTGTTACTTGTAAAACTGAAAACAAATTAATTTTATAGAAAGCTTGTATTCAAATTCAAGTAAAGCGATTGTTTGGGTACGAAAGGTAATGGAAATTAATTTTGTCAACTTATATCTTTGAAACTGAATTTTAACACATAGTGAGGTTATTATTCACATTCTTCTGATCTGGATTTTCCAAGTATCTCTAATAATGCGAACATTACGCGCTTAGCAAAACCTTAAAATTATTATCAATTTGGAAAAAAAAACTTTGACGACGAAACTATTTTTATATATCAACAACTGGGTAATAATTCTTGTCGAAAAATGTATTTTAAAATTAAATTCAAAACATCGTTCACCAAGATGCATAAAGGCATATGTTTGTCTGAACAATTATTTCATTTTTTCTCAAAAGGTACGCATTTCTATTTGAAAGAATTATTATTCAAGCTTTATAAAGTCCAAAATCTAAAATTGCTTTCCTCTGCTTCTATAAAATGAAAGTTTTGTAGCTTTTGATATAATGCATCAAGGTACACGATATTTTAACAGTCACTCGCGATTAAAGGATCTATTTTGTCCTTGGCAAACTTCTCCTTTTTTTCCACAATGAAGATCTTCTATTATTTTATCCAACTCGCTTATTCTCCCTTCATAAATATATTTTTTTATCAAATTGCGTAAAAATATATTAAATTTATCACTTACGGTCAATATGAAATCAAGACCAAATTTGGCAACAATGATAAAACTACTGTGTGATATCAACATCTTATTAATTACATAGGATATGCTCCCTCTATCTCAAATTAAAAATTGAGCATTTTGAAAAATGATTAATGAAATATCAAGGAAATTCTCATCCTTAAATGTTACTACTTGTGGAAGATAACTCATAGCGAACTTTTGAAAAAAAATATTTCATATTAAAATTGTTCATTTGAGAATAGTTATTTACACTTTTCTCTTTTTGCTTCCGGCATATAGATGAAAATTTCAATCCTGAAGATCCAGAGCTGATTTTGTTTCTTGAAATATTCTTTAAAAATTTGTTTGAATAGGTTCTTGAAAAAAAATTACTAAGTAATTATGTACAATTATTATTTACAGTGAAAAATTTTTTCTCAGAATTCGATCCAAACAGATTTTTAGAGAATTTTTCAAGGAACAAAATGAGCCAAAATCATTAACATTGCATCAGGATTAGAACTGTTCTTCAATCTAGGAGGCAAACAAAAGTTTTCTTCAATTTGATAAATCCGTCTTAAAAATGCACAATTTTGAGTTTGAGATGAAGGAAGAATATCATTAATTCTTGTAGAATAATTCACCTTAGAACTGAATTTAAAATAATCTCTACGTAGATGCACGAAGGCTAAAATTTAAATTCAATTTCTTCCTTTTCTGTCAAATAAAATCTTTGTGGCTTATGACCCAATTCATCTAAGTGGCCAGTATTAGTTTCTTCAACTTTCCGTATTTCAAGAACGCGCGAAAAACATTAAATTATTATTAACTTAATGCAAACTTTGGCACCAATATTACAACTTCCGTGTAATCTCAAAATTGCAGTATTAATTCTCGTGTAACTATGTATGGTAAAATTAAATTTTAAATATCGTCCACCTAGATGTATGAGGGAAAATAATTATGATAAAAATTTTAATAAAGACGATGACTTATTTGAGATTCATAAATACTGAAGTATAAAATCAGTTTCGTTTTTTTCTATAAAATCAAAACTTCGTGGCTTATGGCCTAATTCATTTAGGTGAACGATATTTTCACAGTTTGTACTTTAAAGTCCTTCACGGATCTCCTTCGTCATCGGCAAACTCTTCCTCTTTTTCGTCATTATAAGAATCCTCTTCGGAATTGTTCATTTATTTTTCCAACTCGGTTATCCTTCCCAGGATTTCTTCTTCATTCGGCGTTTTCGGTGTAGACTTCTTTGAGGAGTTCCGAAATCTTTGTTTCGTCCCTCTCAGGACTTCCTGCATTTCGGAAGTAAATTGAGCTTTGTTTATTGGGCCAAAAAAAAAATACAATCTTTGGCTGCCTCTGAAATAAAAATTAATCATTACTCATATAATAAAAAGCTTTATAATCAAGATAGGTAGGTAGGTAGGTAGGTAGGTAGCACCTACCACCTTTATGTTCTAAGCTCCATATTCAAGTTACTCTTTCAAATTTTAGATAATTGAACACATATTTATAAAGGAAATGCTCACTGTATATGACATTGACAACTCTCGTGTCACCAAACTTCTCTGTTCCAGCCGATTTTTTCCATGTAAATTTACAAACCAGCTCATCAGTTAATGTCATTTTGTGAGCACAGTTTAAAACCTCTCTCAATTTGGAGCCTCCCAGGTTTACTAAATGGACGTACTGAAATAAATAAATTTTGAAAATAAATAAAATTACATTTTTCAAATTGTGTGGATGTGTGATAATAATATTTGAAAAGTGATTACCAGTTTTTTACGTTTTTCTTTGCTCGAAATTTCATCAAGTTTTTTTAAATTCTTCTACTGTGTTTATGGGGAAGCCCTTCGGCGGTTCATACAGTCTTTCTGTAAGTTTTGTTTCCCCTAATCCTCTTTGTGAAGATTCATCGAATATTCGGTCATTTTGGGTTAAAATTGTCTTATTCTGCTTTAGAATTTCCTCATTTTGCGTTATAATTTTCTCAATTTGAGTGGACTTTTCCTCATTTTGAATTTCTATATTCCTACGAAGATAATTGATAGCATGTAATAGTTTCAATAGTTCATAAATTAAATAAATTCAACAATATAATTTTCAATTAAAAACCAAACAAAAGATGTCATAACGTCAATATATAAAAACTTCAATATTTCGAAAAGTTGAGCCGAAAAACAATATCATAGGTTGTAATAAGAATAGTTCTCTGCATTGTACTCACATCAACTAAATTGTGATATAATTCAATATGTCTGTTACAAACTCATCTGTTTTCTCCTTGGTTTGGCGGCGGCCTCGAATTCGATTAAGGAGTAAGGCATTGCAAAATCGTGAATCATTAGTACTATTGATTGAATCATGGTTTTGCATACAGAAGTTTAATTCGGAATTAATGTCTTGTGAAAGAAAAAAGGATCTGCATTTAAATGTAATGAATTAAAATTTTCTGATTTTTTCAATGTGTTCTCTACGGCCAGTTCAGAAGATGGACCGAATGATTGAATACCTTGACGACTCAAAGTTGACATGGGAGTTGTTTTTTTCCTAAACAAGAAGAAAGAAGAGAATATAATTTGTGCTCTGGGTGGGAAATATTCCCTCAAATAATGTCTTGTGATTTTTTTAATTGATCCTATTAAAACAGGCATTCTACATGACAAGGATATTGATAAATCAGGGGAAATCTCGGAATTTGAAGTCTAGAAAAATCTGAAAAAATTGTAGAATCTCTTCTATTCAACAAACTTGTATTGATTTCTTATTTGGTCATTAGTCAATGAAGATTCTGGGAAATTTTGAATCGCAATTTCTTATGAACTCTGTTTATAAATATTTGAAAACATTCTCTTATCACATTGGGTTTAATATGGAATTCACTTACGAAACATATTCGCTCATGCCGGGCGTTAAGATATTGGATGCGTTATCTCCTGATTTATGCGTAGATTTAGAACTATTTGATTCAAAATTTTGTGCTGTACCATTATCGTTAAGCTTGTTGTTTGCGTTCACTTCTGCCAAGACTAATTTTAGTCGTGTTACTTCTGCTGTCAGAGAAAACTTGTTTCTCTTATGCGGAGGTTCATCGTCTGATGTTATTATTATTATTATTAGTTGGGTTGAGACCGGAACAGCCCCTGAAGCTGGGGTAATCCCGTTGCGTCCCCTTGTGAGCCTAAACGTGACCCCAAAGCCCCCTCCATAAGGAGAGGACCGCAGTCACGCTGTTGGCTGATATCTCTGACTCACTGATGCAG
>JAABKJ010002943.1:0-26854 GCA_011634705.1 Andricus grossulariae
AAAGTAATTATTCGAAAACTTTGAAGGGTGATTTCACCCCCTAAATATGAATTCTGGCACGTATAAGAAAATACGTGCACCTTATTTTTTAGTGCTCTAAAGCATACTATAGAACGAATCAAAGCGGAGGCGGACACTTGGGTAACCTTCTTGGTGAGTCATATCAGAGACGTCTGCATAAGAACACACTCACACATATCAAAAATTTGAATTCGCATTAGCTACTGCCGTTTCCTCAATGAGAAAAAAACTTGACAAAATCAAGTATTTATTGATGTTGCACTGTTTTAGACATACATAATGTACGATTATTAGAAAAAAGCACAACTTGAATGTGGATAAATCAGTGTAATAGTCTGAATATCATTATTTCAAATTAACTGATGTGACGCAATGTTAAATTTAGTGTTCGAAAAGTTCAATCGTTGAAAGCCGCATTCTGCAATGTTTCTGATTCCACTAAAAACACACTTCTAATCCCGGACGAGCCTCCCAATGTTGAGTTGTAAATATAGAGTTTGCATTTCGGCAAATGAGAAGCAAGGCGGCTAATGGTTTTTTTGAAGGAATGAAAGTCATTATTTAACTTGTTAACAAACCAACTGAGCATTTTTTTATAATATCCCTCAATTACACCAGATTTTTGCTGTTAGATTTCACTCGAACATTTATTAATCCAAGTTCAAGATGATTATTACAATTTAGAGTGTACACGTCGGTTTCAAACCGTAAGAAAAGTTCCCTCATTCGCTTCAGTAAGCATACTGATGATTTCGAGCACGAGTCATTACACACACACAAACTCACACATATATGTGTACAGAGAGGCGCTCACTCTCTGAGATAAATATAATGTGAATCATGCAGCATTTGATATAACTCTCAATCTCAACACCAGCTCTTAGTAGAAGCGCGGTAAATCACACCTATTGCTAAGTCTCACGACCGTGAGATGGGTGGCTATATGTGTATATATTATAGTCCAGTCAAGGTACGAAAAAGAGGGTCATGAAAATTAAAAAAGAAAGGTAGAATTTTATAAACCAATTTTTTGCTTTCAAATCGGTGGAAATATTCCGAAATAACCAAGAGCTTTCATCTTCCGTTTTTTTCTATCCTACCATTTTTCCCACACAAATACGCACCCACACACCCACACACACACATTGTTATATGTCGTCGTGATTGCATCATGCCACCCATCTCACGCTCGTGAGACGTGGCTATACTTGTAATTTACCGCGGTTCTACTGGGAGCCGATGTCATTTTTAGATGGCAGTTGCTCCCAGTGGAACCCTGCGGTGGTCGTTTAACTTTATTTTGTAATAGTATATATATATATATATACAATTAAGAAAGTACAGGAGAAATACTTCCGCGAAAAGCTTCTCGACAAGATGATGCACGGTGTCATTTCCACTCTAGCATACCGTTGTCACATTTTGAGACAAGACATTCCCGATGATAGCTGCAGAGCGTGTCATGCACACCCCGAGCATCTAAGACACGTACTATCTAGTTGTCCAACTCATGCGGGAACGACCTACATTCAAAGGCACAATGCGGCACAGTGCTTCATTACCATATCTGTCACTCTTACGGAACTAGCCCAAATACCGCTCCGCTAAACGCTCCTAGGGAAATAAGAGTCAATTGTCGAAAGTGGAAAGTGCCGCATATACTGGAACTTCATATTCTCGACAATTATTTCTGTTGTGCACTCGAGGCATGATATAGTTCTCCTTGATTTCGAGAAACGAACCATGTTCGTTAACGAATTTTCGGCACCAGCTGACAAAAACGTCATGGCTAAGGAGAAAGAAAAGAAAGTGAGGTATAAAAACCTTATAAGGGAGTTGTGGCGGTTATACCCGGAATATTCTGTTAAGCTAATTGTCTTGATCATCGGTACTCTTGGAAGTGCCAAGGTTTCACTGGTTATTAGCCTGAAAAGCATCCCTGCGTGTCAACAAATGCTGAGACACTTGCGGGGAAAATGCAGAAGGCGGTCGTCCTTGGGTCGCTCCGTGTCCTGATGATAGTTGCTCCCAGTGGGACCCTGCGGTGGTTGTTAACCTTTACTTTTTAATTATATATATGTATGTATGTATTTTGTTAGCTATAAGGTTTTATAAGCAAATTTTCAGTAACATTGATTATTAACTTGCTATTTGAAGTTTCTCAGTAATTATATAACAATAAGATTAATACTGATTGACCTCCGTAGAAGATTTTACTGCATGAGTCCAATTTACTGCTTAACTAAACAAACTATAGTTAGAGTTTTAATGCGAATTAGTAAAGAACTGCTAAATATTAGTAAAAACATGTAACTAACTGGCTTGGTAAACTCTACTTCGTAATATTTCGTTAATTAAATTTTATTAATTGATATTTTAAGAGTTAAGAGACATGGTAGCAATTTATTATAAAATTAGATTTGAATATTATATTTAAATTAGTATTATATAACAAGGGGAAATACACTATCAATATTGTGAGTCATAGTGAACCAGAATAGAATGTTAAATACGCCCTTACTATTAATTCTGGTTATAAGTATTATAAATTTCTGTTTGACCATTTTCTGGTTGTTTTAATCAGGTTTTCTAACAAAAACCATCATTTTTGGTAAGAAGAACAAGAATTTTTTACTAGGCAGTTGTCTGGCAAGTTATCAATACAATATTTTGGCCAACACAACCAGATATTCTGGTGAACTGAACCAGATGTTCGGTGAAACTCAACCAGATGTCCTTGTAAACATCGATTTCCGACCATAGAATTTCGATACTTTGCTGCCTGTGTAGAATTTGCCTAACCATCACTAAAATTACATTAACCCATAATAAGAAAGACGTTATACATCATAACTGTTAATAAAAATGCAACTCGTGCCCTCGGTAGTAAGTATATACAAATTTTTATTTACTTAAAGTAGAGAGCAAGAGTCGTATTTTTATTAATAGCCATGACGAATCACGTCTTTCTCATTAGGGGCACTCGACATGTATACGAAATAGATGTACGACACTCGGGAAAACCAGCATATTCTATCTAGTTGTTGATGCATTTTGTTTTCGGAAATCTTCCTTAAGACTATTTTCTCCAGAATTTTCTTTAATGTGCACTTAGATCACTTTGTCGATATCAAAATTCTTAAAAATCTACTTTTTGATTGTTGTCTAAAATGCTGACGTTTCTCAAAGATATCTGAAAAATATGTGCGTACACTGTTGAAAATGTTTAGGATACTACAACACTTCTACAATAGAAGCGTAAGGTAAAATTGCAAATACGGTATTGGAACTCTATGAGATATTGTAAAATTGCAATACATCATGTATTGTAGCGTTACCTTACGTTTCGGCAATACACTTGCCATACATGTATTGAAATTTTCTAACAGAAATTGTTCACAGTCTAGTTTAGAAGTATTATTGTACCACTATATTGTTTATACATAAAGCGCGCTGCTTTGACTCATAACACACTACATTTACGGTTCACTGTAATTATTCATACTTAATAAAATTCAAAATACATTAAAGGCATCGCGAATCTTTAAGCACTAGACATTTACAACTAAGCGTCAATTGATACATCCAGCAACACCACATAAAAGGGATTTCTGGAAACTGACACAAAATCCCGCAACTACTATTACCAGAAATAATAACCAAAATAGTTTTAACTAGAAAAAAATCAACGGGGGATATGAAATCAACCAGTTTTTCCACATGAGCAATTGCATGTCAACTTGTCAAATTATCTATAATACATATTGCACCCATAATGAATAATCTAATAAAAGTTGATCAACGTATCTCGTATTCGAAGTCAGAATTTAAAACAGGGTACCTAATATATTCATTCTAAAATGTAATATTATAAAAACTTATAGTTATAAATTTGGTGATAGTGAACAAATAAAGATTTGTCTCCCGATGCACGCACCCTCTGTTTCGTATTTTTTTCAGAGTAAGAGATTTTTCCCATTATAATCTAAAATATTTTACATGAATTTTGTTTTCAACTACTCCAAACAAAAAGTAAATTGTGCTCAAACTTTGGCAAAAGCCAGCCCTATTAAATGGTAGTTTATGTCATAAAAATTTCATCGTCGGGCACATAATTACCGTTTGGAAGGAGGCTTTTCAGTTGTGTGTATACCATCTCTTCCCTCCAATTAAAAATAGCTGTAACTGCATTTCGGATAAGTCATCTGTCACTTTTACAAATATTTAAAATGGGATTCAGTTAGCCTTAATTCTCGTAGTTTTTAAGGAAATGCATTATGTATATCGTATTACAAAATATATATTCAATAAACATTTGAGTCTAATTTGAAAGATTCGTATAAGTAACAGATACACTGTAAAAAAAGATTTGTGTAAAATTACAAAGTTTCGGAAAATTAAATATTGCATTATGGAAAATTTCACACAACTCATTGTGTGATTTTACAAAAGTGTGTGAAATTACAACCTTTAGCGATGTAAATAAAAGGACCCTCGAACAGCAGTGTAATATTACACACTAGATACAAACAAAATTACACATTCCCTTGTAAAATTTCACAATAAAAAATTATTGTTCAAAACTACTTCTTTCCTGCTCATCGGAGACAATCACAATATTTTAGATATCTTTTGATTAAGGACAAACAACTTTGACCTCAATTTGTCGAAAGAAATCTTTTTTATTTAAACTTCCTTCAAAGGATGTTATAAATATTAGCAATTTCAGAAATGTATGAATTTTCCAGATTGTTTTTTTTTCCTTTTTTGAAAATGTAATAATCTGAATAGATTGAATGTATAGAATTCCTGAAAATATAACGAGAATCCAACGATCAAATTTGGGCAAATACTGCTCCTATTGCAATTCCTAAAAACAAGAACAAAAATTTTTTGTTTCTTTGGACAAAAATAAAAAAGAGGAAAGAAAATTGAGAAAGCATTACAAATGATTTTATATTGTGATTTAATAATAATAAAAATAAAAAAGACGAAAGAAATAAAATAGAGAAGGAAGGGGATTCGGTTGGTTGCCTTCTCATTTCTCTTTCCTCTTTTTTATTTTTGTCCAAATAAACAAATTTTTGTTTTTGTTTTAAGGAATTGCAATAGGAGAATTTTGTGGTTTTTGTCTAAATTTAATCGTTGAATTCTTGTTTTATTTTCAAGAATTCTATACATTACCTTGAGTGTAGGACGCTAAATGGGATTTTGAATTTGATTTTAATCTAATTTCAAATTCTCAAACTGAATAGATTGGTTCAGAATCAACCACAAAAAAAGTCAATTTTGGTCGGCCTGTGTAATTTTAAACATTCTTGAGTAATAGCTCATTCGTTAATAGCATATAGAAATTGAGAAGTTAGTCATAGGACATTAAAAATGTGAATCCATGAGTCATTTCATGTTTCCGCTAATAGTCTTTAGAATTTTCTTATAATTAGTCCCAGGATTAATGGTAAGTAATATCAGTAAAATGTGTAACGGTGCCAAGGAAAAAAAAGAATGCCATACAGCTTTATGTAATGCCATGATTATTTGCATGTGATAATTATTTATGTATTTGTAAGTGGCGATTACTTATAGGTATGTTATGCAGTAGTGTAGTCCTAAAAGAAAAAGTGGCCTGGCGGTATTTTCCATAATCTACGATACCAACTATATTTTTTGGTGAAAGTTTACGTTTATATTGAAAAGGTTACTATCATATTTTTGTTTCGCAATTCATCTCGGTTGGTTATTAATTCTATTATTTGGTTGAAGATTTAACTATTTTGTTAAAAATGCAACTATATTGTAAGAAAGTCATGTTTTTTATCAAAAATCTATATACTTTGTCAAAAATTAATTTTTTAGTTGAAGGCTCATTTCTTTGGTTGAAAATTTAACTATTTTGATGAAAATTCGTTTCATATTTAGTTGAAAATAAATGTTTTGAACTGACAATTAAACTATTCCATTTTTGGTTGACAATTTAGCATTTTTAGTTGAAAACTAAACTATTTTGTTACAAATTTATCTTCTTTGGGTTTCGTAGCCCCGGCCTGAAACCCTTATAGTTTCGGCCAGTCGATTTCAACGGCGTAATGAAGTTTTTTTTAAGGAAAATAATTTGAAAACATAATTTAAAAAATTTTGTTTCATAAAATTTTTTTATATTATTTTTGTTTGTTTAATACAATTTTTTTCAACCAATTTTTTTCGGCACATTTTTTCTTCTTAACATTTTTTCTTCGTAACATTTTTTTTCAAAAAATATTTTTTTAAAAATTAGAAAAAATGTTGTGCACCTACTTCGACTAATTTTTTAGTTGAAAGTTCAAAATTTTTGTTGAAAATTCGTCTTTGTTGGCAGAAATCTAATCTTCTTGGTTGAAAATTTATTCTTTTTGGTTTAAGTTGCCTATTGTTTCGTTGAATTATCAACTGTCACATGAATCATGGAGAATTCATCTTTTTTTTAGATGAACTTTCATGTTAAAAATGCTACTGTTTTGTAGAAAATTCATGTTTTTGGCTTGCAAATTTAAAAATTTGGTAAAAAATTAAACTATTTGCTTAAAAATTAAACTTTTTGGTTGACAAATCATATTTTTGAGTTAAAAATTCAAATTTTTTGTCGATAATTCGCCTTTTTGGCTTTAAAATTAAATCATTTTGTTGAAAATCTTTTTTTTTTGGTAGATCATTAATTTTTTCGGTCGAAAATTCATCGTTTTGTATAATTCGTGTTTTCGGCTTTAAAATTAAATAATTTTGTTGAAAATTCAGTTTTTTGAGTGAAAAATTAATCTTTTTTGGAAGAAAATGAATCCTCTTGAACGAAAATTTATCTTTTTGGGTAAAAATTTAACATTTTCGTTGAAATTTTTTTTTTAATGTTAAAAATCATTATCTGTTTATGTGAAAATTCCGCTATTACATGTATGATTAAATATTATCCTATACATTGGATAAGTTGGAGATTCGTCTTTTTTGACAGAAAATTACTTTTCTTGCTCAAAAAATCATCTGTTTTGGCTGAAATTGTAATGTTTTTGATTTTTTTTTGTATTCAAAGTTATTTTTGATCAGAGTGTTGATCTAAAAATTGAGCTATTTCATTTTTAATTGCAATTTGTTCCTGTATGGTGGATTAGCTAAAATTTCAACTGTTATAAAATATATGTACTTTGTTAAAAAATCGTCTTTTTGGGTAGAAAATTATTTTTGTTAGTTGAAAGGTCAGCTTCCTGTTTGAGCATTCAACTATCTTGCAAAAAATTTATCTCTCTTGATTGAAAATGATCTTTTATGTTAAAATTGTCTCTTTTTCTATTTAAAACTTCACTATTTTCTAAAATATTTGAATTGTTACCTTCAAAACTTTACTCTTTTGTTAAAAATTCATCTTTCATGGTAGAAAAGTCATCTTTCTTGCTTGAAAATGAATTTTTATGATAGAAATTCAAATGTCTTCTGAAAAATTTAACTCTTTGGCTTGAAAATTCAAATATTTGATTGAATTTTAATCCTTTTAATTTGAAAATTCGACCATTTGATTGAAAATGCATCTTTGCATGTTGAAAATTTAACAGTTTGGTTAGAAATTAAACTATTAAAAACAATTTAATTATTTTGGGAAAATTTAACTATTTTTTTAAAGTAAATTTTTATTTGAAAATTCAATAGTGTGCTTAGTAATTCATCCTTTTGGATTGAAAATTCATCTTTAATGGTAGAAAACTCATCCTTCATGGTTCAAAATTTATCTTTTTTGGTAGAAAAGTAACTTTTTTCGTAGAAATTCAACTGTCTTGGAAGAAATTCGTTTTCTTTGTCTTGAAAATTTTATTATTTGTCTAAGTCCTTAACTTTTTTTAAACTCGTCTATTTCACTTGAAAGTTCATCTATTTGTTTGTTAATACTACTCTTTGTAAGTTAATTTTATGAAAATTCGTCTTTTTGTGTTAAAAATTCATCTCTTTGGTAGAAAATATTGTTTGGTTGAAAATTTAACTATTTCGTTGTAAATGGAATATATTTCAGCTTGAAATCATACGAATATAAAGTGTTTCTTATTGAATTCAATATGTCATATTAATTTTATTTAAAAGAATTTATAAACGTAAGTTCCGTCTTTAGCCAACAGCTACGTCAATTTCGGTAAAGGGTAGGGGGAGGTCAAAAAGCCCAAAATTGGTAACATAGTTTACGGATGTCCGATAACTGTAAAAAATCTCCGTCTGAAAAAAAGTCGCTTGGGGCCGCCAGGCCTTCAGAAAAAGTACACTGGTGGCGCCTGGTCCCGCCAGGCCTCGACTACACTACTGATGTAATGATTATTTTGCAGTTTCATTACGTTGGCATTGAAAACAGTCATATCTCACCAGTAATATATTTTCTGATGCAAATGGTAGCAAATAGTGCCATTCTGACTGGAATCTACTTTTAATGTCCAACCCATAAAACTCTATAGGACAGCTTCTCGCTCTTGGGCATTTACGTTGCTTACGCACAGGTACACTTGAACACGCAATGTTGACCTTCGTATCCACTATCAGCGTATATCACTTGAATATATGGCCGGACTGGCATCTTGAAAAATATATAGGGGTGCCACTGCTGATATGAAAATATTCGAGTTAAAAATAAATTTCCAGTCGAGAAAAATGTACTCTTCCTTTATCTTTTATTAGTTACCGCAATTTAAAAGCGTGACATTTATTATTAAATTCAGAGTTGAGAGTAACTCTTTACAGCTTTATCAATTAATCCATTGAGACAGTTACTGCTAGTTTAATTTTTTTGGCAATATTCATTACGATCATATAATAGATTAAAGAAACTTTTGATAAGGACTGCTTCTGTCTTATTTAGATAATTATTATTATTTTTTTTTTTTTTGATTCAAGACTTTTTACAAGAATGGAACATAAACTGGAAGGTTGCAAAGGCACAAAAAATTTGGTTGAACCAAAAAAGAATATATTCAATGAATACAATAACAAATTTTCATTTGAACAACATAAAATTTCAACAATAACAAAAAATATTTTTTCCCCAAACAGATGGATTTTCAAGCAAGAAGATTCATTTTCCACCAAAAAGACGAATTTTTAACAAAATACGTCAGTTTTCAACCAAATAGTTGAATTTTCCACCATGAAAATTAAAGTTCTAAGAAAAAGACACATGTTAACCAAATAACCGAATTTTTAACTATAAAAGATACCTTTTCAACAAAAATGGAATAGTTGATTTTTCATATAAAAAAAATAATTTCCAATTTTAAACAACAAATTTTCAACTAAACAGTTAAATTTTCAACTAAAAAGTTAAATTTTCAATCAAGAAGATTAATTTTCTACCCAAAAAGATAAATTTTTATGAAAATACATTAATTTTAAACCAAATAGTTGAATATTCAACCAGAAATATGAATTTTCAACAAAAAATAAGAAAAGAGTTAAATTTTCAGTTAAAAAAATTAGTTTTAAATGCAAGAAATGTTGAAATAATAGTTAAATTTTCTAAAAAAGAAATTAATTTTCAATGGGAATATGAATTATTAAAATTCTCAACCAAAATATCGAATCTTCAACCAAAAAAATTATTTTTCAACCAAAAAGTGGAATTTTTGACTATTTTTTGAATATTTATCCAAAAATATGGATTTTCAACAAAAAATAATAAAAGAGTCAAGTTTTCAGTTGAAAAAATTAGTTTCAAATGCAAAAAAATGTCGACATAATAGTTAAATTTTCTAAAGAAGAAAATAATTTTCAATTAAAATTTGAATTATTAAAATTTTTAACTAAAATATTGAATCTCCAACCAAAAAAATTATTTTTCAACCAAACAGTGGAATTTTTTACCAAAAAGATGAATTTTTAACCAAGAAGATTAATTTTCCAACAAACGAGTCGAATTATTCAACAAAGTGCATGAATTTTCGACTAAAATATATAAATATTGAACCAAAAATGAAATAGTTAATTTTTTAGCTGAAACAATTATAAAAAAAAAAATAATTTTTAACCAATTATTTCCACTTTCAATTAGGTACTTGAGTTTTTAACAAAATACATCAATTTTTAATTAGGTAGTTGAATTTTTAACAAAATACATCAATTTTCAAACAAACAGTTGAATTTTTAATCAAATAGTTCAGTTTTCCTGCAAAACGATGAAATTTCACCCAGAAAATGAATTGTTAACAAAGTAGTTCAAGTTTTAATCAAGTAGTTGAATTTTCACCTCAAAAAGATCCATTTCCGACTAAAAATGGAATAGTTAAAGTTTCAGTTAAAAAATAGTTTTATACTATAAAAAGCAAATTTTCAACAATATGATGAAATTTTCAAACAAGGAAATCAATTTTCTTACCAAAATAGTTGAATTTTCAATTTGAATTTTTAAACAAAGCTTGAATTTTCAACCAAGAAGATTAATTTTTTTTTAGAAAAAGAGTAAATAATTTACCTTCAGTTTGAACCATTTCCAAAAGAAATCGGAAGAATAGAAGAGTTTCGAACATTGTCGTCTAAAAAAAGAAATTTACTAATGTTTTTATTCTTTAATCTTTGATAACAAAAACACATCAGTATGACATTGAAAATTTTATTTTGTCATGAACATGCCAAGTCTTTCAATTTGAGCCATCTTCGAAGACCATCGATCTAAAAGAAAAGATTGCAGCATAGAGGACTAGAAAATAAAATTTTCTTATTCTCAAATGTTTGATAATAAAAAAATTTAAATGACACAGCAAATTTTATATGCTCATGCACATCTGAATACCAAAACCTTCAATTCCAGCGATCTTCGAAGATAATCGAACTAAACGAAAAGCAATGTGTTTAAAAAAAAATGTCCTAATTTTTCTCTCTTTTAAGTTTTTGATAACGAAAAGACATCAATATAAAATATAAATTTTTTTTACGTACATCTACATTCCAAGACCTTTAATTTTAAGCATCGCCTAAGGAAATCGGGCAAATAGAACAGCTTTTAGTACAGTCGAAAAAAAAAAATGTCCTCACTTTTCTTTTTTTTCAGTCTTTGATACCAAATAAATATAAAAATGACATAGCAAATTTGATTTTTTTACCCACATCTGCATGCCAAGTTCTTTAATTTGAGCCATCTTCGAAGACCATCGATCTAAAAGAAAACATTGCAGCATAGTAGTTTAAAAAAGAGTTTCTCATTTTCAAATCTTTGATAACATACAAAAATTAGGACGATACATATAATTTCATTTCTTTAGTACTTTTCTAAATACCAAGACCTTCAATTCGAGCTGTCTTTAAAGAAAATCGGATCATTTTTAGGGTATGATAAGCCCGGTAGAAAAAAGGGCGCTCATCATTAATATATAATGATGATGGCGATCACTAACATGCATGCTACTTTATACCAGATCCTAGCGCCTTTAGTTGGCAAAATGTTTTAAAGTAACTAACTCATTGAATAATTTAATTGACTTTTGACTATCAGTTGAAGTGAAAGACACATTTCATTCATCTCATATTCTCAGTGCTAAATTTGTATAATAAAAGTGTAGTTTGTATACGAGAAGGAATAAATATAAAAGACATGTGGTATGTATGCGTAAGTATGCACTTATTCGTAATTTTAATAGTAGAGCGAGCATATTGTGCTACCATCATATTTCATATTCTCTGTCCTCTACGAATAGAAGGCAACACCTCGCGCTCTAGATTTCTTCTACATGTGACTATGTGGTACACCCGTTGTCGCAACTCGACTAATCGTATTTGCGCTTATGTCCCACTGCCACCTGCAGAAACAGTGCTAACGTGTTATCCTACGAGGAAAAAATTCACTCGCCATGCCAGAAAACACAACTGGCCTTTAGTGTTTAGAGCCACAAGAAGAGCTCAACAGGTCAATAGAAAACTTCTGTTTATTATGTTTTCATTTTAAATTTTTATAAAAGGAGTACATAGGGTAAGAGCACCAATTCTTGGCAGCTTCCCAGTTGTTGGCAACTTTCTCTAATTCATAAGATAACACGATTGTTTAGACTACCATCGGAAATTGTCAATACGACTACCACGAGTACCATCAAAAATCGATTTTTGATAGAACTCGTGCTGACTTTGAACCACGATGGATGATGAAAACCACGATGATTGAACGAGATGGAGATTGGAAATGAAATCGTTGAAAATAATATGAGATTTAGCATTTGACGAGCCCTAGTAAGGATTTTAAACAAATCAAGAATTTTTGAATTTTGTACCTTGACTTCGACTGGTGTAGCTGGTGTATCCTCTTCAATCAGTCAGAAATATTTTTACTAGAGGTCATTTGACGAAGAATTCCATAGGCTTTCTAGCTGTATACTAAGAAAATGTCCAGCTTCATTTTCGACAAAATTATCGTGGTTCAAAGTCAGCAGTGATTATCAGTAGTACTCGTGTTATTCGTTCCGAAAATGTCCGAAGCTAGTGGAGCTTGTTTGGCTTTAATTGATTGAATTCTGTTATCATTTTTAGGATTATAAAAAATTGTCTTATTTGTATGATTTATCTCTGAAAGAAAATTAAATTGTTAAATAGGATTGTCTAACGGCGTGGTTGAAAAATACTCTTTTCTTTTAAGGGAAATCTAGATTGCGTTATGTTTTGGATAAAACTTTGGTAAATGTTCAATTTAGGGGGCAATAACTTCATTATAAAATCCATTTATATCAGACTTGAAGCAAAAAATTCACTGAATAATGAGTACAAACGGTTACTGATTACAATTATTTTGTAGAGAATCTTATTGTTCAATATTCTTAACTTTTTAGAAACTATCCTTGGTACTATATTTGTTATATGCACCCAGACAATGAAATTTCTTCATTTTGTTGATTTTAGAAAATATTTTATTGATTCAACACAATTTCTTGGTTGGATCGACCAAATAATTTTATATAGAAGTTTACCAGAATGATGCAATATGTTTGGTTGATTTACCCAAAATATTTTGTTGAAAAGCACGTGCACCAATGTACGAGAGTTCGTAGCGTCACGAAGAAAACATTTAAATGTGATCCGTTTGCATCTCCGTGATCCTTATCAAAATAAGTGATCCGGAAACAGGATTGATTCGGATTCATTGATTATGAGAAAATATGCAATATTGCTTGAATCAGTGTGATTACCTAAGATTGCGTGATTAAGTTTTTGATAAAACATCAGAACAATTTTCTGAATCAAATAAATAAAGGATCCTCTACAATTTATATTACAAATAGCAAATATTTAAATAAACTACTGAATAATTTACACAAGATGAAGCAATTTCATGGCAATCCATTTATAATGTAAATTGTGCTGGGTCCTTTATGGTTAGATGAACTACAAGTTTTGGTTAAATCAATTAAAATCTTTTCTTGGACCAGCAAAAACATTTATTTCATTGAACTAAAATGTTATCTTGGATTGATCAAAATATTTGCTTGAAATAATCAAAACCTTTACTTGGATCAATTAAAATCTTTGCTTAGATAACCCAACAGCTATGGTATAATAAACCAAATTTTACTAACAAATAATTTTCTTAGGTCAACGAATAGTCTCTGTGGCTAATAATACGACCACTCATCACTGCTATCCCTAATATTATTTTTTTTCTTTGAAGTTAACTATAAAATGACAAAACGTCATCAACAGGACTGCCCCTGATGCCGTCTTCAAAATAAAAGTTATGTTTTCTACTAAAACCGTATGCATAATAGCATTATTGTTGGCGTGATAATATTGTCCGAATTAGTACCTTTCTTAAAATCAAAAGCTTAATCTTTAAAAAATATTTAATCCCGTTTTCATATATCAAATGTTGTCCCCAGATTTGTGCGTCATATTATTGGTTTTTTTAATATTCTGATTTTGAGTGAATTATTAATTAAACCTAATATGTACCTATACATATAGATGCTTCTGATCTTTAGCACTGCAATCTTATTAAGATCATCTTAATTATTATAAGGTTTCCTAGCAAGTTTAGAAGCCTCAAGTTTCGTAGAAGATTTGGAAAATGGAAGGGGTGTTCAGCCATGTGTAATAAGACTTTCCAGTCTGAATCATCGACAGGTTGAGTGAAAGAAAAAAAGCTAATGGATCAAGAAATAGGAATCCCAAAATGTTATTTGATTCGGTTGCCCAAGCAATCGAATTTAGCGAAATATATACTCAAGACGGCAGTATCATTTTTTAGATTTGAAAGTGCTGCTTTTGAAATAGGCATTGTTAAAATTCAATGATAAAATCTAACCTCTATAGACTTCAATTGTTATTCTATTAATCAACTTCTCTATCTAAAATCGAGAACCTTGAAGGCGTCGATCAGTTTTATTACTCTCTAATCGTTGCACATTATTGCACTGTCTATTATTTGCATATAAAACATTTGTTGACAGACTTTATTTCTATTTATCTGTATCGATTGCTAAATAGTCATTCTGTTAGTTTATTTTCAATCTTTTATAATTATCAGATTGACTTTTCAAGGTTTTTGTGTAAGATTTGCAAGAATATAGTAGTAACCTTCGATTCTAAAGTTCATTTTTTATGATATCGGCATTAGGATAAATCCTTTTAATCTGCAATACATATCTCGGTCTGGAGAAAGTTATTTTTCTACTTGGGATTCCAGGGATTAATTACCTTCGGAGGGAAGATAAATGTGGAGATAAATGCATTTACATTCTATTTTTAGACTTTGCGAATGGCTACAAGGCAGCTTGGAAGATGCTGAACCAGAGAATGGCTCTTGGTTGCGGTCGAGGGCCGAGAGGAAAGATTTGCATTTCTTTACTCCAACCTGTTTTTTTCCAGGTTCGAAGCCCTGATCTTCGAGTAGGGAGGATCGTTGAACGACGACATTATTCGCGATACTGGATAAGAGGGAAGCGAAAAAAAATGTCTCAGCAAAAAGCTAAGAAACGGAATTTAAAAGGTTCGGAAACTGTATCGTTAATAGAAATTTTCAACAAAATGGTTGATTTTTTAAACAAATCTTTGGATTTTTGTCCTAAAAAAGTAAAATTTCAACTAAATAGTCGAATTTTCGAACAAAAAAGATTGAACTTCGAGTAATAATAATGTGATACTAGATATTACAATCAAAAAAGATTTAAACTTCAAATCAAAAACAGTTGAATGCAATCGAAAAAGATGAATTCTCAAAAAAATAGTTGAATCCTCAACCAAAGAAGATTAATTTTCGACACTGTAAAATAAAGAAATATAAAAGTAATACAAGGAAAATAAATTACTAAAAAGAGTATTATGTCAGGGTGTGCACAAAACTTCATTATATAATTCCCTAAAGTTGAATTTTTAAACCAAAAAGAAACTTTTTCAGTTGAATTTTTAATGAAAAAAGACGAATTTTCAAGAAAACAGTTCAATTTTCAACCCGCAAATATGAGTTTACAAGAAAATAGGTCATTTTCAACAAAATAGGTAAATTTTTAACTAACAATGATAAATTTTCAACCAAAAATTGAACAGTTTAATTTTTAGTTCAAAAAATTTACTTTTAATCCAAAAAAATTAGTCAAAAAAATATTTAAATTTTCAACCAAAAACAGGAATCTTCAACAAATTAAATTAATTTTTAACAATATATTTCAACTTTCAAACACGTAGGTGAAGTTTTAATCCAACAGATTAATTTTCTACTAAAAATAGAATTTGTAAATTTTCAGTAAAAAAAATTAATTTTGAAACAAAACAAAATTACCGGTAGCGACGATTTTTTTTGGTTTTTTAAAAAGCATAATATTTTGAGACTGCCGGCGTCGATTAATTGATTACCATCTATTACTACATACATACATCGATACCATCGATTAATTGAATAATTAAATAATACTGAAAACATAATTATTTCTTTTTTGAATTTGTCTTTAAATTCCATTAATTGGAATAATAATTCAAACAAATTTTTATTTTATCTTTTTATACTTAAAATACAGTGTATATCAAGTAAAAATAAATGTGGGCACCGTATTAAATTTAATTGAAATTGCCTAAAATTCATTTTTGCTAAATGCCTAAAAATAAAGTAAAAATATGGAATTTTCAACAAGATGGATGAATTTTCAACCAAAACAAATTATTTTCTACCAAAAAAGACGATTTTCTAACAAAATACATGAATTCTCAACCAACTAGTTGAATTTCCAACAAAAAAAGATCAATTTTCAACCAAATAGTTGAATTTTGAATCGAAAAATATCAGTTTTCAACCAAAAAAGGAATAAGTGTATTTGAGTTAAAAACTTTAATTTTCCCCACAACAAAAATTCAACTGAAGTAATAAATTTTCAACTATAATGATAAATCTTCAACCGGGATCGATGAGTTTGAAACCAAAAAGTTGAATTTTTAACAAAAGAGTTTAAGTTTGAACCAATAGTTTTATTTTCAACTCAAACCCACACACAAAAAAACGGGGTTTAAACAAAATACTTGAATTTTCAACTAAAAAAAATACCAAATTGTTGAATTTTGAACTAAAAATATCAATTTTTAACTAAAAATGGAATAGTTAAATTTTCAGTTGAAAATATGAATTTTCAACCAAGTCGATGAATTTTGAACTTAAGTGATGAATCTTCATCTGAAATAGTGGAATTTCAAACAAACAAAGAAAGAAATTTTTGACTAAAATGATGAATTTTTAACTGCAATAGTTCAATTTTTAACCAAAACGATGAATTTTTAACCAAGAAGATTAATTTCTACCAAAAAGACGAATTTTCAGAAAACTTCATAAATTTTCATTTTAGAAGATGAATTGTCAACCAAAAATTGACTAGTTACATTTTGAGTTAAAAAATCAGTGTTCAACCAAGAGAGATGAATTTTCAACTAAAATGATAGAATAATCAATTGGAATACCTAGTTACATTTTTAGTAAAAAGAATTCAACCAAACTGATAATTTTTTAACTAGAATGATGAATCTTCAACTAGAACAGTTGAATTTTGAACCAAAAACATAAATTTTCTACTAAAATGATAAATTTTTAACTAAAATAATTGAATTTTCAACCAAAAATTGGATAGTTAAATTTTTAGTAAAAAAAATTAGTTTTCAAAGAAAAAACAAACAAAAAGGAAGAAAAAACAAATTCACAACAAAATAGTGAAATATAGTAATATGAAGCTACTTTTTCAAATAAAGACTAATTGTTATTTAATTTTATATGGCAATTTAAAAAAAATTAAGCACTCTCTGAAAAAAATTCCATGACTTAAAAAAAATCTCTGACATTTCCAGGATTTTGGCGCTAATTATGATTTTTTTTTTGGGGTTTAAATACAAATTTTTCCGAACAAATGAAATACTACTTTCTACTGATAATCAGGTGTTTGTATCAATTGTTTAAAACATTTATTATTATTTGGAGCGATTTTATCTTAGAACAGTTAGAAAGTTGCGGTTTTTTTTCGGATTTTAAACTTGTTTTCAACTTTCCAGTTAGATCAAGACAACAATCAATCAACGTCCACAGAAATAATTGTTTAGATAATTTATTATTATTGATAATAATATTCTCTTAAAATAGTGCTAGAAAATTTCAGCTTTCTTCAAGAATTTCCACTTTTGGTCATTATTCAGTTGAACTAAGGTAATCAATAATTCAAGTTAATAAGAATAATCGTTTAAGAAATTTATACTTATTTTTAGTAATATTCTCTTTGAATAATGTTAAAAAGTTGTGTTTTTTCTGAAGTTTTCAAGTTTCTGTTCACTTTTAACTCAGAGTAAGGTAACAGTTAATGAATTTCAGCAAATATTATTGTTCAAACAAATTATTATTGTTTATTACTAACTCCTCCTATATTAACGCAAGATAGTTGCGGTTCTTTCTGAAATATTTAACTTTGCGTCAACTTTTCAATTAAATCGAGGTAATAATTGTTACAATTTAAAAAATAGAATTGTTCAAACAAATTATTGTTGTTTATAACTATTTTTATATTTTTATTTTATAACATAATCCATATAAAAAGTTTGAAGAATATTTCAAATATCAGTTTTATTTCAGAAAAATATATTCATAAAAATGAAATTGTTTGAAAAATGATTTTCTCCATTGCCTATTTATTATATGTTCATAACTGAAAAGTGAAATCAAAGTAAAAAATTTCAGAAAAAAAGCCGGATCTAGATAGCATTACTTTGAAGAAGATAGTTATAAACAATAATGATTTGATCAAATAATTATATTTCTTAAATTGCATTAATTTGTACCTCACTTTAAGTAAAAAGTGGACAGAAAGTAGAAATTTTTAGAAAAAGCCGCAACGATTTAGCATTACTATATGAGGAGACAGTTATAAACAATCACAATATGTTAAAATAAATTGTGTTTCCCAACTTGAATTAATTATTACATTCTGTGGAAAGTGGGCAAAAAGTTGAATATTATTAAAAATAATAATAAATTATTTAAATAATCATGTTTGTTAAATTCAATTAATAATTACCGCAATCTAATTGAAAATTGAACAAAAAGTGGAAAATCTTGCCGAAAAGTTGAAAATAAGTTGAAAAATTCGAAAAAACCGTAATAAATCATAATTAGCCCCAGAAACTCGCAAAACCCAATTTTTCACTTATAGGCTTTTTTTAGGATCCTATAGAATAGACTTATATGAGTGACAATTGAAAAGTAATTATTCATTTATATTCTGTAGCTAATTGTGTAGAAAAATGTTGAGTTTGAACTCGATTCAGCGAATATTGACGATTCTGAATAAAATTTACAAAAGCGTCTTTTATCTTATGGGGTTTGCAGAACTTCTAAATATAACTTTTTGGTTGAAAAACGCATTGTTTTTTATGTGGATTCGAATAATTTTGAAGGCGATATGCATGAAAATTAGAAAAAAAGTTTCAATGCATTTTTGGACCCTGCAATTACATTACATTTCTTTGTGAAATCCAGGTATAAATGTTCAAAATAATGCATACTTTTTTAGTTGACAATATTACAATAAGTTTATGTTTATACGCTTTTGACTTAGGTGAAGAAGAAATAATGAATCTGCAAAAATGATACAATTTATCTTTATTATTAGTATAAATTACTACATTATTTACTGGAGCAGTCGCCGAATTGCTCATCACCTATTCCTCTAATTATGTACAGAAGTAGACCTTGGAGTACCTAAGACTTAGCTAACTAAAAATCTTTTTTGACATGAAAAATCAATTGTACGAAATATTTCGTTGTTACAAACTATTTTTTCAACCTCAAATACATTTAAATGAGATTCGTTTCTACACAATTTCTATTTATTCTCCTTCAAGCGTCTAGAACGTGAAAGAAGACAAAGAATCTTATATTCTGCCTAATATGTATACATTGTTAGTTGAAAAAATGAACAGTTTTCATACAATGTCGCTTGAATTCTATTTGATGAAACTTTTGATAATCAACAATTATATTCAATGCATTTTATGTGAAAACTGAAACAGTTAATGAAAAATTAGAAACTTATGGATCACCCCAGATGTTCGGGGAAATATTATTAAATTGGAAACACTTCAAACATATTCAATTTTTTTTCTTCCATTTAAAACAAAAGTGGTAAGTTTCATCCAATTTTAATTAATAATGGCTTATTTTATTCCCTGAACGAATATTTATTATTTGTAACGTTTTTGTGCTACGAGTGCTAACCAGGTTATTTTGAGTGAAAAATAGCTAAATTTTTATGTTTTTGCATAGCGATGCTTGATATGCATTTAACTCCGGATTCTCAGTATTTTACCTCGCATTAGATACTTGAAAAACATCTCCATGCAAGATATAAATTCATTAGTTCGAAGAAATGATTGATTTTTACTGCGTATAAAATTATTATTGAATGAATAAAACTGCTGAAAATTGTATATTTTGGTGTTGTGGTTGTATATTTGATGGTTGTATATTTTCAAAGATGAGTAACAGTAGATAATAAAACTGAACTAATTTTCATATGGGATTAACATCAGCCTAATGTTGTACGCTATATAATTTACTACATCTACTACAATATCATGATGTCAGTTTATTTATCATGTAGTTCGTTTAGATAAACAATATTCAATGTTTTTCCACCACAAGAGCATGAATTAATAAATTACATGTAAAAAGTTTATTTAAGTTGAATTTATGAAATTTTCGTCGTTTCGTTGAATGTAGTGTAATTTTGAAAATATATGCTGGGATTTGCTACTGCTCGGGTAACGCCTGGTATATTTCGGCTAGCTCTGAATACAGAAGCACAAGAAATTCTTAGTACACTATCAGTAGTTGAGTTTGTAGAACTAAAAAGAAAAGAAGTACCTGATGATTTCCATTTTCAAACTGTGTTTAACAACTGTTTTATTACAATTTTTCGATCTCGAGACCATAAAAATTGCAGTAACATAATATTTTTTAGAAATTGTCGACTATTTTCTTAGAAAAATATTGTTTTCCGCATATCTCACAGAGAGGATTAAGCTCGACATTAAGTACATTTCAAAGAGAAAGGATGTCAACAGAAGGATCGCTTCCTCTTTTTCTCATCTCTCCCTTCATTTATTTCTCCTTTGTGTTGTGCATTATACCAGAAAGTCGTTAGATAACGATTTCCCAGCTTTCTCTGAGAGTTTTTCATTCTCTTAAACACGACTCTCTCTCGCCTAGAAGCTTTTCAAAACGCACAGCAAAAGAGAACTTAGGGTTTGGATGCTCGAAACGCTAATTGGATCTGCAATGACGAATGGCAGTAGGTCGATGTGAGTTGATTCAGCAGTATGGAAACGCTAATTAGAGAAGTTTCACTTGAGTAAGTCAAAGAGCCTGTTTAGAGTCGATAAGGTTTGATTCGTCTTTACGACTGTGACTGCGATTGAAACAGGAATGGGATGCTCGATAGCTTCTTTTATGCAATCTTCATTCCCACTTAGCGATTAGGGAGCATCCATAAAGTACGTTACTAATTTGAAGGAGAGAATGTCACGTCAAAAACTAAGATTTGAACAAAGCTTATGAAAGATGGCCCTGCAATGGTACAGTTCCCCGTGTGGAAAACTTTCATTGCAGTCTAGTGCCAGGTCTGGTCCCGGTCCGGCTTTATCTAGACTGTCTAGTCTAGAAGATCTGATCTTACCCAGGTCTGACTTTAAAAAGACACGTCTAGTCTGGAAGGTCTTGTTTGGCTCAGAACTGGCGCTGTTCAGTTATCGAAGACCAAAAAAAGTTCTATGTTCGATCAGCAAATTTTCGTTGGACATACTTCGAAAAAGTTAGAGTGGTGGCTAGCCAATAACTAGTGACTAACCATACGAACTGGCCATTAGGAAAATCTAACTGTTTTTGGTTGACAAGTCTAGTAATATATTTTTGGTTCGGAAATCATCTCATTGGGTTAAATGTTCTACTATTTGGTTGAAAAATAATTTATTTTGTTGAAAATGCAAATATTCTGTCAATAAGTCATATCTTTCGGTCAAAAATTGAACTAATTTGTTTAAAGTACAACTACTTTGTTAAAATTTTTATTGTTGTTAAAAGTTGAACGTTTTGGTTAAAAATTTAACAATTCTATTTTCAGAAAATGGTTAAAAAATCATCCTTTTTAATTAGAAATGCAACTATTCAATCATCTTCTAACAATTTCATATTATGTCAGGGTTTTCGGCACAAATTTGCATTTTTAATAGAAAAGAATTATATTTCAAAGAAGCTTTATAACTTTTAACCATTTTTGGTTATGTTAGTGTTTTAGACGGAAAATTGTGTATTTTTTTAATAATTATAATTTGAACAAGATTTATAATCTTTTAACAATCTTTGATTATGTTAGTGATTTCCGTGAAATGTTGGTATTTTTAATATTAAAAAAAAAAACATTTTAAAGAAGATTTATAAATTTGAACAATTTTAGTTTATGTTGTCCCTTTTCGTCAAGAATTCGTATTTCAAAACAAAAAATCATTATAATTCGAACAAGATTTGCACACAGCTGTTCGTGTGTTTCATGATAGAAAATTGTATTCTCAAACGAAAAACCATTAGAAAAATGATTTTAGCTTAAACGAATAAGATTTACAAGCATGAAGAATTTCAGAAAATGTGTAAGTGTTTTTCGTCGGAAACTGAAATTTTTATTAAAGAATCATTAGATTTGAAAGAATTTTGATACATTTTTAACAATCTCAAGTGACGTTGGAGTTTTACATCAAAAATTGATATTTTCAAACAAAATGCATTAAAATTTAAACAAGGATTAGAATCTTTTAATAATTTTGTTCTATGTTAGTTTTTTGTCAGCAATTGGTATTTTTAATTATAAAAAATTATGAAGATTCATAAGTTTTGAACAATCTTAGGTTATGTTGAAAAGTTTCACCTGAAATCGGTTATCTCGAAGAGTAAACATTAGATTTAAAGGAAAATTTGAAATCCTAAAATTTTTTGTCATGTTGCGTTAGTGTGTTTCGTTTAAAATTCCTATTGTTAATAAAAATGCATTAGATTAATAAACTCAACAATTGATTGTCAAGTTTTGTTATTGAAAAATATATCTCTAATACAAAAGTAATCGATTTGATCATTCAAATTTTTTTCACAGTTTTGAATTCCATTTTTAAGTTCACAAATTCGAATTCTAAAAAAAAGATTCCATTTAAAATACAATTGATTTGAAAATATAGCGCGCAGGCAGGTCTTCCAAATTTTAAATGCTTAACATATTATTTGTTATTGTTTACAAATTTGTCAGAACAATATTTTTAAATTTTATGAAATGTGAATATACTAAGACATAACGTTTACATTTTTATTTTCTTAATTGGAAAAATTGTAACTGAATGAGTAGCATTACAATATAACAACTAAAATATGCCCTTTTTGTATTTTTACAACAATATTCATAAATTGTTTCCTTACGTTCATGTACAACGAAATCATTCCAATAAATATTTTTGAACCTTGTAAAATTTTCTCAGACTTGTAAAATGAAAAGCTTAACGGTAAACGATTACAATGGTCTCTGAAACGATACTAATGCATTATTTGGATTTTTATAATTATGTATGTTGATTTATAGTTATTACATTATTAATCAACAAGAATGACTGAAATCCTCATGAATGGGCACATCTGCCCAGATGTGTTTTTTTATCAGGATCTGAGGATTCAGACTACTCCAAATCCTAGAATTTATGCAGATATGCTACACTTTTGTGCAGCAGTATTGTTTCTTCATCAGGAATTCTCGAAAATAGCTGTAGATATGCTAATGAAGACCCAATTATCTCGAAATTTAATTACAATTTTGAATAATGATAAGCACAATTAAATACATCTTTTCACAGTGAATCCAACGATATACAAATTTTAATTTCTGAAATTTTCTGGCATGATGTCATTGAATATGACTAGTAATATAAATTCCGTCATTTCAAAAGAAAATCTTTAAAAGATACGACACGTCATTGTCAGATGATTCCTCTTTCATTGACTTGGTCCAGGAAACGCGAATCGATGTCACGTAGTACTGAATTCTTGATATGAGTCAGAAATTACCTGGCAATGAGATGCTCGCAGCTTTCTCCAGGAGTCTTATTGGTGGGATGCTTCGCGTAATAATGAGCAGGAGATGCTTCTTGAAATGAATAGCATTCGACTGCTTCTTTTGAAAGCGGAAGGAGACTTCAAGTCTCTAAGACGACGTCTTTGTGACCCCGTTTTCAAATTCAAGAAATAATTACAAGTTAAACAAGGAAACAACTCTAACTATTTCTTTAGCCCTATGATCTGTTCAGCAGATTTGATAAAATGTTACAGCTCGATTCCTTTTTGAGTTCCCAGATATTGAAGATTTCTAGCGATTTAAAAATATTTCACGTATTATTATTATTTTTAATTGTTTCATTGAGTTTTTGTACGTTGAATATACAAAGAAAGTAATATATAAGTATAACCTTAGCCTATGCGCCCATAACCTTCCTAACTAATATTGCTAATAGTGCACTTTCGCAAAGTGATTCTTTTTAAACAGATTCATAAAAGGGCAGATGTTATCATCCTTATACATTTATATGGATCGTAGATAATTGGTTCTGAGTAGTAACAATTTTCCATGAAAATAACTATTTTGTCAAGTATGGCGCTCTAGGACTAGTATTACGGAATTTTTCTTAACATCGGACCTGAACGAGCTGGAAAAGTAGTCTTACGTAAAATTTGGTAAACAGTTCATTAGGAAGATTTTTGACACTTGAGTAATATCTCATCGTAACTCTTATAATATAATCTTTTACACATATTTTATATATAATTCTTAGTTTATTTGATGAATTTTCTTATAACGACGATAATTTCTAACGATTTTCAAGAATTTATTTGGTACAATTTGAAGCTTCTGAAAATTGGGTTGTGAAGTGTATCTCCATACAGCAGGGGGATGCTTACATTAATGCAGATCTTATTATCAACAAATAAATAATTTTTTATTGCTTATACTTCATTTTGATCTCCTATTTAGTAATGGATAGTATTTTATCAGAGACCCTATTTCTATCTGACTTACAAAATTAACACATCTTGTAAATGTTAGCCTATAGCAAGCGCTTGAATGTTATCATCATCATTATATGTGATCGGCTTCAAAGAAAGGGCTGCCTAAAATCCTTTTTTTAAGGGAAAACGCGTTAAAAGTTTGCAAAGACTGTTCAGTCATTCTGAAACTTTTCAACGCAAGTTTAGCAATATGAATTATTTGGTATTCTGGGAATATTGTCTGGATGGTGGCATACCAAGTGGATGGGGAAGGAAGTGAGGAGAGGAGTGAAGTCGAGAATCTGTACTTAGGGCTTTTTTGAATTGCTGAATTGGAATTTAAAGTCAAAATTGACAAGTTTAAAATGAATGATCCAAAATAGCGGACCCAATATTTAAAATATCTACAATTCTCGGAATGTCTTGACCAGATTTTGACTGAAGTGTTTTTTCGATAGGTGAATCTGAATTAGTTTTGTTTCTGTGCATTCAACAATGTTTAACTTTGCGAAATTTTAATCAATCGATCTCGGACAAATTGTATGGAAAAGTATAAGATTTCAACATACTGAAACCGACAAAAAGTTCAAAATCGATATTTTAGGCATATGATCCTTTTCTTCGGTGCTGATTATATATATAGTTCAGTTTTCAATAATCAAAGGAGGTATCTCAATTTTAGTATTTTCACAGAGAACTTACAGTTATATTGATAATCGTTTGTCAAATAATCAAAACAAAAAACATCAAAATCTTGAATTAAAAATAGCGGAACCAATATAAGAAAAACGTACGATTCACGACTTTCTTGACAAGATGTTGATAAAAAGGTTTTTTTGGGTAGCTGAATCTGAATAAGTATTATTTAGTTTCGTTCAACAATGTCTAACTTTCCGAAATTTTGATCCATCGATCTCGGACAAATTGTATGTAAAAGTATAAGATTTGAACATACTAAAACCGGAAAACCTCAATATCTATATTTTAGGCATTAGGCCCCTTTCTTCGGTATACTTTTGTCTCAATAATCGAAGAAGAGGTATCTCAATTATAGACTTTTCATAGATTTTGTTTCCATAGTGAACTATCAGAGACCTAATAGTTTTATTATTATTTCAGTACTCCCACGTAATCTAGTACCTTGACTAATGAAGATTCGAAAATAATTTTTCCAAATGTTTGCAAAAGATTCAAGTATTGACGTCTTTTGGTGCAATTAGAAATATTGAAAGATGTCGAATAATAAATTGGCTGTGAAAATGCAGACATTAATTGATGGCTTATAAAAAAAGAACGATGTCTCGGATATTTCTCAAGATTGTTCGACTTTCCTGAATCTCAATTTGAAAAAGAGGACTGGAGGCGATTGTCGCTGAGGTTTTTGCCGTGCGAACGTGCGTAGCTCGCACGAACAGAAGGGAAACGTTCTCCACGGGAAGACGTTCCAAACAATGAACGAGAGCGTGGGACAAACCACATACATGTTGGTAACCCCTTGGCACTCGAACTCGTCTGAGAGTGCATGATTGTGGAAGGCAGAAGCTAGTGTCAAAGATCCAGGTCGAGTGCACCTGAGCGTGTCCCAATTACCGAAAATTGAACACAAAAAGTCTTCTATGTGCATTTCCTGAATTTCCTCTACCGACTTCAATCTTGACACGAATCTACCATTTCTGTAGCTCCGTTTTGCCAAACAAGGTGAACTTGACCCCTTCTACCTGAATTTCTACAAGATAATTGATCCTTTTTAATGTAAAGAAAGTACTTTTGCTTTTCCAGACTTTGTACTTCATTTCATGACATCCTTATTTTCAGGGTCACTTGCATGCCATTCTCAATTACCTACGAACTCACTTCCTTCGCTCAATGTGTATCTTCCCAGGCTCGAATTGGATGGACGGGACACTGGGCTGTCTTATTTTAGAAATTGTCGCTGAGTAAAACGCGTTTTTAGGTTAAAACGGTTCATTGATGGTTCCTGATGAAAATTCTGAATTGATAGGAATGACTATGACGCGTCGTCCCGTCTTTGCAAAGACTGACTTGCCCCATTGCATTTTAGAGAAAAATATTCGTCAGCAAAATTAAACCAGGGGAAATTCTGACAAGGTTGAAAAAAAGAACCTCCCGAGTAAAAATTCTTCGACTTGTTTTCAACTTGAATTGCCCCCAATCAAGACATGCTCAAGTCGAAAAGTTTGACTCCAGCATGTCTCCTTATTGAGACTGAGCCAGACTTCAATTTATGTCTTGGAGACAAGTTTCTATGTCTTGAAG
>JAABKJ010002944.1:0-26596 GCA_011634705.1 Andricus grossulariae
TTTCGACACGCTAACTTATTTAGTTTAAAAATAAGAAGGCGGACAAAATTAACATTACAAGGTCAAATTTTGATTACTTCATAGACTACCATTTACCCTTAAGATTTACCCACCACACCAGAAATGGTTACCATGTCAATTCTATTAAATCTCGTTTTGTTTCGATCCGAAAAAATTCAATTTTATCTACTTGAATTTTACCCGCAACAAAAATTCACTTCTGTTTTTCTTGTGAGCTCTCAAAAGCCATTTATGATATTATTGTTTCAAATTTGAAAATTCGAGTTGACCGATTTGATTCCGAAATTCGATCGTTAGTTTTGAAAAAAAGAGTAAAAAAATTGTATGAAAAAATATTGTTGCAGAAGAAGAAAAAAATTTTCAAAATTATTTTTTGAAATTATGTTCTCGACCGAAACTATAAGGGTTTGAGCCCGGGGCTAAGAAACCCTAAAAATCATACATTTTTAGCGACATACTCTCACCATCCTAATTTAGGAATACAGCGATTTTTAAAGAAGTTTGAATTGTTCAATTTTTAGGGTTTCGTAGCCCTAATCAGAAACCATTATAGTTTCGGTCGGGTATCTGTTCGTCCGTCGTACTTTTTTCAAGGAGAAGTCAGGTGAAATTAGAGGAGGCAAAGTAGGGGAAATACGAGAATGTGAAAGAAGGGGAAAAGGGGAAGTGAGGGAAATGATGGAAGGGGAAATTGGTGAAACAAGGGGTAATTCAGAAGGGTGAGTGGGGGAAATCAGGTAAAATAAAGCAAGTGAGAAAGAATGAGGGAAAATAGAGGAAGTGAGAGAAATACTGAAAAATCAGGAGCGTTAGGAGCAGCGAGCAGAAATAAGAAGAGTGGAGGTGAGGAAAATGAGGGAAAATTATGGCTGCGAAAATAGTGGAAGTAGAGTGAGGGGATATTAACGAGGCGTAGTAAAGGATGTGAAAGGAAGTAGGGAAAATAATTAGATATGATGGTACGTAGAGGAGGGAAAGTGTGGGCTAGATAACGGAAGTAGGGGAAGTGAACTGTTATCTGGGAAAGTGAGGAGAGAAAGTTACATGAGGGAAGGGGGGAGAGAAGGGAGAAATGAGTGCAAATGAGGGTAGAGGGCGTAGAGAAAGTGAGGGAAGGGCAAGTAGAGAAAGTCAGAAAAAGGAGGGGAGGGGCTGTAGAGGAAATCAGGGAGAATGAGGAAAGATAAAGTGGGTGAAATGAGGGTAATATGGGGAAGGGATGTAGGGGAAGTAGGGGGAGTGAGGGGAAATAAGTAGATTGGAAGTTATAGGAAATAAGGGGTGGTGAAGTAGGGAAATAAGGAAAATAATTAGAGAGCAAGTAGGAAAATTGAGGGAAAATGAGCACTGGGGAAGTAGAGGCATAAAGAATCTATAAGGTAGGGGAAGTAGGAAAACTAGAGAAGGTGAAGGAAAATGAGGTGAGGAGAAGTAAGGGAAGTGAGGGGAGGGGAGTGAAAGGTCATAAGGGTGGTAAAGTAGGGTCAATTAGGTGCGAGGGGAAGCGAGGTGAAACAAGGGGGAGTAGGGGAAACGAAACAAAAATATGGGTGCGGAAGTAGTTAAAGTAGGTGAAGTGAGGGAACATTAGGAACCCGAAGTAGAGGATGTGAGGGGAAGTAGGGGAAATCATTGGAAGTTATGGTGAGTTGGGGAGGGGAAGTAAGGGCTAGGGAAGGGAAGTCGGAAAAGGTGAGTGTTAGCTGGGGAAGCGCGGCGAGGGGGAAGTGGAGGAAAAAGAGGTTGGGGGGGGGGACAAAGGGAACATTGAGGAGAGGGAAATTATGGGAGGGGGAGGTTTGAAAGACTTCATTAACACTTACTTTCACATGATTAATTTTTAATATATTATTGAATAAATTAATAATTAATTTTTGAATTTAATTTCGTGCGAATATATTATTGTCTTCAATGATTTATGACTCTTCTATTAACAATTTGAAAATTGTAGTCCTTGAAATTGAAGAAATTAAAAACGCTTCGTATCTTGGAAATCCTAATAAAATTTCAAAAATCTTGTGTAATTCCTTTTAATACTTCTGGAAATATTATTGAATCATTTACCATCTTTAGAATTCGTTGAAATCTGATAAAATTTCCTGAAATCCTGGAAAGTTTACTAAAATACCTTAAGAGCTTCCCAAATGCCTTAAAATCATTGAACCACTCAGAAATCTTATTAAATCCGTTAAAATACTTTCAAAATCCATTAGAATCTTCCAAAATATTTCAAAACCTTGTAGATCCTACAAAATCCTTCCAAAACTCCAGAAATTTGAGGAAATTCCCTAAAATGGCATCAAAATTTTTTTTAATTTCTTAAAATCCTTGGAAATTTGTTCAAATTTTTAAATTATTTTTAAAATTCCTTGAAATCCTTGGAAATACCCTGAAAATCTGAAAATCTTTCAAATCCTTTGAAATCCATTAAAATTCTTTAAAAATATTGAAAATCTTTTTAAATCGTTAAAATCTCTTAATTTTTGTCAATAAATTCTATGAAACCCATTAAAATATTATTAATTTTCCTCGAAATCCCATGAAATTAAATGAAAGCTGTCGATGTTTATTGAAATATCTTGAAATTTTTAAAGTCTTATACAATCCTTTGAGATCCTGAAAAATATATTAAAATACCTTACTAAGACCCTTTATCTTGCGAAATCCCATAGAAATCCTTTGAAATATTTGTAATTTTTGGAAACCCTTTGAAATTTCTGGAAATCTTTTTAAATATATACAAATATTATTAAATGTTTGAAACCATTAATCATCAAATACTATATATTTAGAACCTTTCAAAGTTTCTCAAAACGTTTAAAAGTTTTAAACATTTTTTAAAATAATTTAAATCCTTGAAAATTCGATGAATTTCCTTGAAAGCTGTTGAAATCCTTTGCAATTCTTTAAATGTCTTGAAATTTGTTAGAATACTTTTAAGTCCCTGGAAATCTTTCAAATAGTTCAAATTCTTTTAAATATTAAAAAAAATTTGTATAAATTCACCTTCTTGGTTGAAAATTAAACTATTTGGTGGAAAATTTAATTTTTGAATTTAAACCCCTTCCTCAACTAAAAGTGTATTCAATACAGTTACAGACTCCTAAATTTACTTAAAAATGCATCTCTTTTGATAGAAAATTGCTCTCTTTGTATAAAAATACAAATATATTCGGTTGAAAGTTGATTTTGTTGTTAGAAAGTTGACTGTTTTACTTGTGTTTCAGGATTGATTTTTTGTGTTAAAAACCCTTATTATTCGGTTTAAAATTTAATTCTTTAGTTGAACATTGAAGAATTTAAAACAATTTTGTTTCAAAATAAGATTTGATTGATTTAATTTTCCTCTCAAAATTTAACTACTTCGTTCAAAGTTGAACCCTATTGTTGAAAATTTATTTTTTTGGCCAACTATTTATTATTTGAGTTCAACATTTTTCTTCTTGGTTAAAAATTTAGCTACTTTGTTCTAATTTTTTTTAATGAACATTAATTTTTGTAACTGAAAATTGAACTATTCCATTTTTGGTTGAAATGTTTTTTTTTTTCAAAATTCAACGTTTTCTAAAATATTTTCTATTGGTTCTAGAAAGTTGTGAATCTTTGAAAAAAAAGAAGATATAGACCATTATAAAAAAATTGGAATGTTTATACCACCCTAGAGTTCAAAATTTTCCAATTCATTCCTTGTTTTATAAATATTATTTTGGTCATGAATAACCATAAAAAGTCTACCAACGACTAACTAACGTCCAATAAAAAGCACACAAATTGAAACTTGGCAAGCATAAATGAAATTGTTTAAAAATTAATTTAAATCTGCAAAAGTGGATCATTTTGTTCTGATAGTCGATAATCCGAATAATATGCAACGGTTTGATATCCCAGGGTTTACTCTGGTTATTTAAATGAATGGGTCCTTTTTTTAAATCATTCATTTAAACTTAGAAAATTATTAAATCAACCTACCTGCCAAAGGTTGGGTTCAATTGGTTGGGAATATAATTTTTTCTATCGTTAATTGCATTTTTCCCGAGGCTGACACGGAGATACGGATCAGATTTTCCAGTGAGAGGATCGTTAGGGTGTAAGTTGATACCTAATTGAAGAGGATAAAAATGCATCATTAAAATTAAATTAACTATCTCACACATTTTCACTATGAAATATAATTTTAATTAGGAATTATTTTATTTATATCCTTTTTGAAAAAAATTTCAAATTATTATGAAAAACGTATGAGAAGATAGTGTTGGAACCCAATAGCAGAAAAATTTGCTTATCTGTATGAATAAAGTTATAAATAAACAAGATGGATTGTCTTTGAGAAATAGAAGAAAAATATTATGAAAAACTTAATAACGATTTTTTAAAATTATTTGTACATATATACCAACCAATACCAACCTTAGTGAATAATGCTATTTACAAATTTAGAAAATCTTAAACTCATTTCGAAATTGTAACAAAAATTTGGTTTTATGGATATTTCTCCGCAGAATGATATAAAAAATTTAAATACTAATCCAATTTCATCAAAATAACAGTATCAATAACGTTATTGCAATCTTTTATTATAATTAGTAAACTCTAAATTTATAAAAACGTCAGTCCTAAATGCTTTCAAAACAGGGAATATATGGCGATTTTTCACGAAAATGAGGGATAAAAAGAGGAATCAATTTTTTTAAATAAAATCAATATAGAACCCATATTAAATACGAAACGCTTAGAGTTTCTAACATTTTAAGCCAAAATATATTGAATTTTCGAGAAAAAAAAAGTTTTTAACCAAAAATTAAATGGTTCAAATTTCAGTTAATAAAATTAGTTTGAAAATAGTTTGATAAATTTTCAACAAATAAGTATATCTTTAGCAGTGAAATTTGGTACCAAATTATTGATTTTTGGACGAAAACTGACAAATTTTTCAGAAGAAAGTTAAGTTCTCGACGAAAAAATATGACTGAACAAAATGCTTGAATTATTAACTGAATAATGTGAATTTGAAGAAAATAGTTGAATTTTGCACTTAATAGTTAAATTTTATACAAAATGATCGACTTTAAAGCAAAAAAGTTTGAACTTCAATAAAAAAACCGTTGCATTTTCTACCATATTGTGGGGTTTTCAGGCAAAACCAAGAAAGATGAATTTTCTACAAAAAGAAAAGAACTTTCAATTTAGAAGCACACATTTCCCATAAAAAAAAGATAAATGTTTGAAAAAACTTTTGAATTTTTAAACAAATGACAAAATTTTTAACAAAATAAGGGAATTTTTAAGAAAATAGTTCAATTTTTAACAAAATAATTAAATTTGAAACACGACAGTGAATTTTGAAGCAAATAGTGGAATTTTCAATCAGATAGTTAAATTTTCAACCAAATGGTCGATATTTCAAATGAAAAATATTAAATTTTAACCAAAACAAGTTATATTTTCAACCAAATAGTTGAATTTTTACCCATATAGTGGAATGTTCAAGCAGAAAAAAACAATTAATGTTGAAGAGACTCAACCAGAAAGAATTTACTGTCAATCAAAAATATTTGGGTTTTCTTATAGGGTTCCATTAATTTAGTGTGCGTATAATTAAAAAATTATAAACAGGAAAACAAGAGGAATTTTCGTGAAAACAAGGTAACGGATTTGTAAATTGTTCATGTTTTCAATATTAGGAATTGAAAATTCAGGAACATGAACGTACCCTCCGCGCGCATAAATTTACTAGTACTTTTATAATAGCTTATTGGGGTCATTCTTTTGGGTTTTTAATGAAAAACGTAATATATAAGGGTAAAAATACAAAAATCGACCAAAAATTGTCCGGAGAAAATTACACTCTTATTTAAATAATACGGTGTTTTAATTAAGCGCACCTTAGGCATGAGAAGGCGCCGAAAAGGATTATACTTTTAAACAATTATATATATTTTAGATCGTGAAGAAAGAATAAAAAATTATATCCAATAATATCCAGGGAACGCAAGAGTGAATTGAAAATTTAAAGAAAAACTTTATTCTTAGAATTATTACCATTTTTCAGTATGTTTTTCATGGAGCTGGAATATATGTTCAAAAGAAACGTATTTTTATAATTTTATTATTATCAAAGCTAAATTATAAACTATTTTCCCGTGTCTGCAGTAATCATTATTGATAAAAAAAATTGAATAGCAGCGAAAAAAAATTTCGCTCATGATGTAATTTTCTTTCATTTAAATTAAATTTAAAGCACATCTTTTCATATCAGACCTGAAGGAAATATGAGAAACGTAAGATATTTCTTGTAAAGCAATTGTAGGTTCTCTCAGAGTCTTTTTTATGCCTTTTTTAAGGCAAAGCAGAATTTCACATTCATATAGTTTATTGCACGAAGCTCTCTTTAAACTAGGATTGGTATGCATGATTTGCATTTGAAATAACTACACCTTTTATGACGTACAGCCGCACGAGTAGATGAAGGGGCTCTTGTGGAGGGTAATCGTTGCAGAGACCATCCGCTGAATTTCTACCAGTTTTCGTTTTGCATGGCAATTTTTCAGGATGAGGCCATCGGTATATCGCTATAAATCCCTGAAATTTTATCGACGCTTGAAGAATTCACATATTTCATTTTCAAAATCGAATTATGACCTAGAATTTTTTGAATGGACGCTCTCGAACTGATAGATGTCTGGACTCACAAAAAACCAGATCTTCACATCATCGACTTTTTTAAACATTGGCTACTTATTTGTTTCGTCGAGAAAATGTAGATGGCCAAATATTTTACTTGAAAAAAATTTTGTTTGAAAGTTATTGCACTTTTTATATTTTGGACAATTTTTGATTCTCTACCAGACTAATGACACTAGTTGACTTAGGCTCTCTAAATTTCACTTGCTCTGTTTCAATTCTCCCATGATTCCTCGCTTTTACTATTTCCCCTACCCTAACTTCCCCTATTCCCCTTTTCCTCACTTTCCCTACTTCACCTCCACACACTTTCCCTACTTCACCTCCCCTCGCTTCACTATATCAGCTCCCCCACTTCTCCATCTTCTCTCAATTCATTCCCACTCGCTTCCACTCCCCTCACTCTCGCTCACGTCCCTACCTCCTTTCCCTAGGCTTTCCAGTTTCAGCTCCCCCACTACACCCACTTCATCTCACAATGCTGCCCGACGCTTTCTTGCTACTGCCCCCACTTCTTCTACTTCACTTATCGTCGACCCCCTCGCCCCTCACTTCCCCTTCTTACCTTCCCTTAACTTCCCCTTCTTACCTTCCCTTCACTTTTCTAGTTCCTCTCTACATGCTTCCCTGCTTCAGATCCCCCAACACTCGCACGTCATCACCTCTTTCTTCCCTTCGCTTTTCTTCACTCACTTCCCGTCACTTCCCCTACCCTTGCTTTCCATACTTACCTTTTTCTCACTTTCCCTACTTCTTCTTTATTCTTACAAACAAGCCTTATACTATATTTCTTCCATTTCCTCTTACCACTATCAATCTCATAATTAGACTCTATTCCGCAAAACTACTTCGTAATTCTCCTTCTTTGGGAGTCATTTTTTGGCTGTTTTGCCTACTCTGTGCAACCTGCCCTCTCTCTCAGATCTTCTAGCTTTTTCATCCATTTCTTCCTCTGACCATTTTCATTCAGAATCCATTTCATTCTCTCTTCTATACTCTCCCCTCCCCCTTCGTCACCTCTACACCTCTCTAACACATGTAACCATGTTTCCTGCTCTTACCTACATACTCCACACACATTCTCTTCTCCATTCATTCAATACCTACATGCTCCTACACCCTCTTCCATTCTGAATCTTACCACTGTGTTCCATTTGCTCTCCTTTTTAATCTTTTTCAGGTACTGTGGTTCCCCCTGCCTTTGAGCTATTTCACATCAGCTGTTATAACTTGAATCTATGATTTTTTCCCTTCCATCCTTCTCTCGCCTTGCCTTCATCTCCTCCTCCATTTCCTTCCACTCTCCACCCCTCACTTGCATACCATATTCAATCCTCATTTCATATCTCTCATCCTTATATTTTGAACGCCTCACGTTACCCCTACTCTCTTTATCTCTAACCTAGAGCACATGATTATGCAATTTTGCTTCCCTCTCCCCTTATTAGTTTCTCTTCTAAGTTCCAGGCTCTTCTCGCTTGCCTGACCACCATTTTTTCTGGTCCTATTCCTTCCCTCAGCATATAACCTGGGCATCTCCAACTCACTCTCATAACACATTTCAACAGTCTCTTATGCAAACTTTCCACTCTCTTATGTTCTTCCCATCCCCAGATTTCCACTCCATAGCTTAACACTGATCATACAAACTCATCAAATACCCACACTCGCATCTTCCAGTCGTCCTTAAACCTTCTTTTTCCTGTACCTTACACTTGTCCCATTACTTTATTCGCGCATTCTCATCTCTTTCTCATCTACAGCTCGATTCCTCCTCTCGTTTCGAACCAAAATTCTAGGTAGCAAAACTGCACCAACTCAACCATCAAACTATTTGTCTTCGATTCGTACTCTAATCTACCCTTTTCATCTCTGAAACACATCATCTTAGTCTTGTTCACATTCCCTGTTAAACCCTTGTCTTTCACATGGTCTTCAAACACTCATCAGATTCATACCTCTTTCATCATCCGCTATCAGCACTACATCATCTGCATATGCTAGTAAATACACTTTTCCTGTTTCTAATATTACCCCCGCCCCTTTCCCTTTCCTCTCCAACTTCTCCTCTAAATCGGGCACCCTTGCCTGAAGCCTCATCCTGTGCAGAATTCCTCTCCTTTCTTATCTTCCATGTTCACGCTTATCTTAGTACCCACAAATATTTCTTTTATCCTCTCTATTAGACCTTCGTCTACTCCTCTCTCTTCTATGGATGGCCATAACACCCTCCTCACTTTCCCTTCTTCATTATCCTTCGGTTCCCTACTTCAGCTCCCTCATTTCACCACCCCTTGATCCTGCGCGTTTCTCCTCACTTCCCTACTTCCTGACCCTCGTTTCCCTACTTCAGTTCCTCCACTACTCCCACTTCACCACCCCCACTTCCTCTACTTCTCAAGCCTCGCTTTCCTACTTCAGCTTCTTCACTTGTCTCACTTCACTTTCCCTCGCTTTCTTTCGCTTCCTCACCCCTGACGTCACCTATTTCCCCTACCATTACTTCCTCTTACATCCCCTACTTCCTTCCCCCTGACTTTCTCTCATTTTTTTACTTCTTCTTCTCCCGTTACCCCTGACTTCTTCATTTTATTCTTCAGAATGCTGTTATGGAGAAAGAGTGATAAAATCTACCTGCTTTACATAACGCCTTTCAAACAAAAAAATTTTTCTGTAATTATATTCTAATGTTCTTATATTAATTGATGATTGATTTGATAGATTTTCCATATTATAATTAGTCAAGGGGTATTTAAATGATTCTATGTTGCACTAGATTGATGAAAAAATGTATTTTTTTATTCTGCCAGGTTCTTTATTGAACATTTATACTGCGGTAAAATAAGCAAAAACAGTTTTCGTAGAATTCACTATCAAGTAAAATAAATTGAGTAGCAATACAAAATATCACCCTTTTTCGACAATAATGAAAGGTATTATAAAAGAAATGATAAAATAACTGTATTTGCTTATTTTCATAATATAAATGTTTATTAATAACTCAGTAGAATAGAAAAGTAATTTTCATCAATATAATTGTCAGAGCGTAGTGCAAATGCTAAAATTAATCCAATAGTTTTGGCCAAGGGAAAAGATTGGTGGGAAGGAATGGATACAAAAAAAAAGAAAAAAAATGTAAATCTGTTAATAACTTCTCTTCGGTTTTTTAACTTGGAACATTTAAAAAATTTTCCCATCGGTTGAAAAACTCTACTGCAAAAAATGTACTGTCCTTGCTACTGAACAGTAATAAAAATTTATAAATGAAAAATATCACGTCAAAGAATGATTTTTTTAGAATGTGCAAACAATATGTTTTTTTTTTTGATTGAGTTAAATCCCAAAATTCGACAATCAAAAAAAAAATGAATACAATTTTCAGAAATAATACAATTAAACTGTTTTTTGATTTCTTAAGAAATTGTGCGATAAATGTCGTGAGAAATAGAAAAAGTTTCTTTCATTTTCAATGATACACGAAAAAAATGTTTTTCATGAAATAAAAATATTTGCATGTTTCTTCGATTCACTTTTGGACATTTAAAAAAAGTGCTAAATTAAACAATTTTTTTTAATTTCTTACTCTAAGTACTATTTTTTAACAAAATTGGTACATAAAGCAAAATTAACATAATTTTTGAACCCGTAGGCAATTCTTTTTGAATTTCAAGATCCCAATACCGAACAGAAAAATTCAAAACTCTGTTTTGCTTTCTTCGGATGTCAAATCACACATTTCGTAGACTGGTAGACAAAAATTCCATTGATTTTAGAATTTTTTATGCTGTCCAAATTCTATAAAATCAATTATAAAATCAATATAATCAACTAAACATTTTATTTTGTAAAAGGAAAGTTTCAAAACCTTAGTTTCGTTACTTGATAAAAATATATTTAATCAAGTAGTGAGAAAATGACATTTTAAGCCAAAATTTGAAAAAATTCATGTTTTCCGCACAAAAAATATATTTCGAAACAATGCAGCAGCTTTGACAAAAAAAATTCCAACTGAAAGTTTTGGCAATCTATATTTTTCTCTTCTAAACAAATAAGTAGCCCAGAAATTTCAGATTCAAATGGTCTAATTTCAAAATACAGTGAAACCTGGATTTAGCGCCGATGTTGGGGCTGACCTTGACGTAAATCCAGAGACTTGGAACTATTTTTTCTCTCTCTTGTTTTATCTCTCTCCTGTTTCTCTCTCTGTTTTGTCACGCCTGAGTGCACACCGCACATCCTCCCGCAAAGCCTCTCACGTATCCCCACGGCGCGGCGTCAATTCTCGGAAGGACAAAATCCAGGGGAGCTAAATCCAGGTTTCACTGTAGTAAAATTCCATTCAAAGTTTCTAAAATATTTAAAATTTGTTCTAAAATAAACCTTGAATTTTCCGGCATAATTCTTATCGTCGAAAGTTGTATCACCAGACTTTTTCCCTCTCCAGAATTCAAAAGTCCTGAGTCTGTCTTGAAATCCCGAGAACTGGGGTTGCATTTCTAATTCGGTAGAATAAATCTGATTGTAAAAAATGAAATGCATCCTTTGAATCACAAAGTTACCTTAAAAGTTGGAACTAATTTTTGTCCAGGTAGAAGAGTCTTGGAAATTCCACGTTCTTTATTTCTCTCCTCCTGATTTTTGTTTGATAGAGAATAAAGTAGATTATCTTTTCGAATATTATTTTGAAAATGTTGATATTTTTTGTTGTTTTGATATTAAATATTTCATATTATATTTTAAATATTTAAAATTTTTGATATCATTTTCACGTTTAGCTTGAACCAATTTTGACGGAAAATTGTTTGCTCGTCCCATTTTTTTTCTGAATACGTTTTGAGTATGCATCCCAAGTATTTTAAGCCCTAATTGAAAAAAACCGTTTGTCCCATTTTTCAGAAATCTCTATTTTGAATTTGTCCTGTCGATTTATTGAGTATATTTTTGTTCAAATCATAGGAATTTGAATTTTTATTAGTATAAAACCTTTATTTCGGCATGCAAAAAATACTTTAATAACTAAACATCATGTAACATTCAAAAGGCTTAAAAATCGGGCAGAAAAATAATTAAAATGCACAGACTTCGCTGTAAAATTACAAAAAAAGTTTTATCTTTATTAGTTTCAGAGAATATTGTTTTTTTTTCATCCAGAAAATATTGAATTCGGTTTAACTAATATAAATGCAACTTTTATTTAAAATGTGCAGGAAATTCAGATATTGCACAAAAACCACAATTAAATTCTATTTTATGCCAACTTCCTTACATAAAAAAACGTTTTGCTATCACACTATAAGTTATAAACTTTTTCATATCCTTAAAGAGATGAAATGAGTGAAAAAGTAATGTATCAGTTTTATTTTAAAAGATTAATTCAAGTATTACAGATTTCAAAATATGTCAAAAAACAATCTGGAGATTTTGAGACAATTTTTTCATTTTTCAGGATTTAAAAATTTTTAGGAATCCTCAATTGATTCAAAATATGTTAGGAAGTTTTCAATAGATTCAAAAATAATTGAAATCTCGAGAAAATTTATTTAAAAATTTGACAAAATATGGATTTTTCGACATTATGAAAAAAAAATTAGACGCTTTTCAAGAAATTCATGGGCTAATTTCAAATGATTTTGTATTTTGAGAAATGAATTTCAAGAAAAGATTGAAAAAATTTGAAAACATTTCCTAAAGTTTTGAAAAAAAATGTTGAAGATTCGTGAAGCAAAATTTTGCAATTTTGCCAGATTAAAAAAATGTTTAATAAGAAAATTCAAAATTAATCTGGAACTTGTGAAGATTAAAATTTTTTTATTGTAGATTTTTGAAGATTTCGAAAAAAAACTTTATAATGATTTGAAAAGTTTTCAAGAGAATAAAAAGTTTTCTTTTGATTCCAAGAGCAAAATTTTGCAATTTTGATAGATTAGAAAGATGTTGACAAAATGCGAGGAAGTTGAAGAGATATTTAGTCAAACAATTTAAAATTAATCCGGAACTTGCAAAGATTAAAATTCTTGACATTGTAGATTTTTGAAGATTCCGAAAAAAGCTTTATAATAATTTTAAAAGTTTTCGAGCGAATAAAAAAATTTTTTTGGATTCCAAGAGCAAAATTTTGCAATTTTGCCAGATTAGAAAAATTGTGATACAATTCGAGGAAGTTCAAGAGATATTTAGTAAAAAAATTCCAAAATTAATCTGGAACTTGTGAAGATAACATTTTTTTTTATTGTACATTTTTGAAGATTTCGAAAAAAAGCCTTGTAATATTTTTAAATGCTTTCAAGAGAATGAAAATATTTTCTTTTGATTCCAAGAGCAAAATTTTGCAATTTTTCAATTTTGTCAGATTAGAACAATTTTGACACAATTCGAGGAAGTTCAAGAGATATTTAGTAAAAAAATTCAAAATTATTCTGGAAATTGTGAAGATTAAAATTTTGTTATTGTGGATTTTTAAAGATTTCGAAAACAAGCTTTATAATAATTTTTAAAGTTTTCAGGAGAATGAAAAAATTTTCTTTCGATTCCTATAAATATTCAGAACAATTTTTTTTATTTTCAAAAACTAATATTATGCGAATATTTAAAAATATTTGAAAATTTTTAAAAAACAATCTGTAAAATTTTGAGGCATTTTTTTGTATTTTAAAAAAAGTACAGATAAAGTTATAATAATTTGAGAAGATATTCAGAAGGTCTAGAAGTTTTAAAAAGATTTAAAAATATTTTTGATTTGAAGATTTGCAAAAAATTTTTAAATAATGTAGATTTCCACAAATTTTGAAAAAGTTCCAAGAGGATCACCAAATCTTCTCTCGATTCTTAGGAACATTTGAAATTATTTTTTATTTTGAAAAATTTATTTTGAAGAGAAAATTGAAAAAGATTTCAAAACATTAGCTAGAACTTCGAAAAAGAATTTGAATGGTTGTTAAAGCAAAAAATTGCAATTTTGCAAGATTAATCGAATTTTGAACTTCTGAAGGTTTAAATCTTTTTTTAAATGATGATTCGTGAAGATTTCAGAAGAGAAGCCTTTTAATCGTTTTAGAAGGTTTCAAGAGAATTAAAAATTCGTCTTTTGATCCATAGGAAAATTAAAAATAATCCTTTATTTTCAAAAATCAATTTGAAGCGAATATTGAGAAAGGTTTCAAAATTTTCAAAAACTGTGAAAGATTTTGAGGAAATTGTTGTGATTTCCAGAAATTTGAGGAAATATTCGAATAATTTTTTGAGGAATTTAGAAGGTGTGGAAATTTTGAAAAGATTTCTTAACAAATTTCAAGATTTCAAAACATTTAAAAAATAACGTTGATTTTTCAAAACTTCACATATGAAGCATTTTAAGAATTTTATAATGTTTCAATAGAATCAATAAATTTTCTCTGGATTATAAGAAAATTAAAAAAAAATGTACAAGTTTCAAAAGATTTTCAAAATTTTCAAAGCAGAAACTGGAAAATTTGAGTGCAACTTTCATAATTTTGGGGAATTTTAAAAAAATTGTAGAAAAAAATTTGAAATCTAAAATACTGAGGAATTTCAGAAGTTTGGCAGAAAATAAGAATATTGTACAACTTGAAAACACTTCCGAAAATTGATTAAATGTTTTTAATTGTCTTCCAAAATTCAAAATGTCCTCAATATTTTCCAAACATATACGAATTTTTCTCAATATTTTGCGACATACTTCAAAATAAAAAAACTTATGGAATGTTCTCAAGAACCTTAAAGAATATATATTTTTGCAACCGTTTTACAAGATTTTAATTCTTATAAATTTTAGATGATGTTCAACTATGAGAGACGGATTTTCGGTAATCAACTAAAAGGTTTATACCAATAAATAATAAATTTCTTGAAAATTTTGAAAAGAATATACCTAATAACCCGAGAAAAAAAATTAAGATTACTTAAAACGGATTTTCATTTATCGTTTCAAATATTCGAGAGACATCCCCAGAACATTTATAAGAAAAACTGGGTAGGACTAGTAGTTTTTAGTCGAAATTGGTTCAATCTAGCTGTTTTTTTATATTCGTTATCATAATTTCAAGAATACAGACATCTTCCATTTTTATAAATTTTACGGGCAGGAATATTAGATAGCTCTGCAAATATGAGAAAATTTTCCAGAGGAAACCTTGTATCTACCTCGAGGGAAGCGTAATATTTGCTCCACCAATCATGAGACTCATCTTTGTCGCTTTCGTACATTTCTTCCATTCTTTTTCCTGAAGTTTTGTGTTTTATGACACGTTTAATGGAATCAAAAAACATTTTCATTTTTGAGCGCACGTCTTGGCCCGCCATTTTTTTGTAACTAATTAGACCCATGCTTTCCTCTTTTTCTGGGTCGTAATCATATGGAAGTGACACTAAAAGTATTTTAAAATATATTTAAACACAAAAATCGATTGTGAAAGTAATTTTTAAATATGAGGTTCAAAAAATTTTGAAACAATAATTAGCTCTCAATTATTTCGAATTGAAAGCGTTTTAAATTAAAGAAAAAAGTATATATCCCACGATTTTGAATTAAAAACGTTCCGTGAAATTTTGAAAAAGGAAAATATTTCGGATGGAATAAAAAGAAATGGAACTTGAACCATATCTGAATAGTAGATTTGAAAATGGTTTATTTTGAAATTGAATGTATTTGACATTGACAATTTTCATTTTCAATTGAAGAGTCTTGAAATTGAATGATTTAAAAAATTGGATATTTTAAAAGTCAAGGGAATCGTAATTGTGTTATTTTTAAATAGAATGGTTCAAAATTAAATAATTTAAAATCGAAAACTTTTGAAATAATATGATTTTCGATTTTATGCGATTAGAATTTGGCACTTTTAGATTCAAAACTAAATCCACTTTTTCAAAGTCATTCTGAAAAAGCTTCCAAAATAAAAATTAATTTCAACTGGGAAACATTGAAACCGAAAAAATTCCTGATACAGATAATGAAAATAAAATTTTCAGTTTTGAAAAATTATGAAATTAAAACTTTTTTATACTCAAACACTTTGAAGTATCAATTTCTTCAAGTAAATTTTTCAATCATTTAAAAATGAACAATTTACAAATTGTCAGTGATAATATTAAAAATTAAACAATTCAAATTTTATTTGAAAAATCCAAACTTTTGAAGGGAAAAGTTTGAAATTTAGCTTTCAACATAATTAATATTTGTAAATCTTCATATAAAGATCGGACAATTTTAAGATATAACGTTGAAAATACAAATAGAAAAATTAATACAAAACAAGATTGCTATATATGGTTCTCATGTTTAAAATATCTAAATTTTAATCCTTTCAATTCGAGAATGCTTTTTTTTCGTAAGTTGAGTTTCAAATATTTAATATTTCCAAACATTTTTAAATAAAAAAGAATTTAATTTTCAATACCTGGTTATAAAATCTTCTCTTTTTTTAAATTGAATTTGAGAAACTATTGTCCTAAGTTTTCATTGTTTTGAATTTATTTTTGAGGCTATGATTGAAACGAAATTGACATTAAAAGTTCTTAATTTAATACCATAACGCTGTAAAATTACAAAATCTAATTAAATAATTTATGAAAATTAAGAAATTTCAAACCAAATATTTTCGAATTTAATTTTTTGAAGCAAAGAAACTTCAGTTTCAAGGCCTCAAAAATTGAATTGTTTTATAATTCGCATTATAAACTATGGTAGTGGTTTACTTTGATTTCTATTTTTGTAAAAAAATACAATGAAAAAAAATTAACTATTTTTTGTCAATAACTTTCAATAGCTTTCTTCTATAATTTGTTTAGAGAAAAAGAACTTTTTTCCATAAAAACACAAAAATATTCGAACATTACTTCAAAAATAAACTTCTTTTTTCTTTTTCATAATAAAATTTCAAAATGAAATAATGTAAGTATTTTAAATATTTCAATGAAATCACTAATTAATTCTTACTCATTAATTAATTTGAAATATTAGAATAGTATAACATTGAAAAATGTTATAATTGACATTAAAATTATAAGATGTTCAATAAATTTTGTCAAATTAAAAAATTATAAATGTATATATATATATTCTTTTAATTTTAAATGGTAATTTTTCAGGCTAGAAAGGCAAAGGGGAAGTTATGTCACACCCTTTCTCTTTTCCAGCTTGAAAAATTACCAATAATTGCTGTTTTTGGCAATTTCACAACAATTTCTTCCAATTTTCGTGAAAATGTAATTTGCAAATATTTTTGAGTTTATGAACTATCAGTGAAAATTCGGAAAAGTCGTGAAAGTAAACGATTACTGAAACTATGATTTTTAGTTGAAATTATAGAAATGTTTACAGATGCTAAATACATTATTTATAACTACCATTTCACGTAGTATCAAGTTACATTCAAAGAGATAGAATAGATTTTTTTATTAAAAAATGTGATTTCCGTCAAACAAACAAAAATCACTGTTATTTTCACTTTTCAAAATTGAAGATTTTGTAACATCGTGAATCTTTAAATTTAAATAATTCTAAAAACTTTGAAAAATAAATGTTTTCAAATTGACGCCGTTTGTCCAAAAGGGTCCTGAGCAGTGTTTTGGCAAAAATGAATCTAAATACGCAAACAGAGCCTATTACATATTTCTTACGGAATTCTGCAACAAATAATATGTTAATAATTTCTAATTAATTTTAAAATTGATTATAAATTATAATGATTGTCAAAAAAGGATATAAGAAATAAAAAAAATGATAACAATTTCAACCACGTTTAAGGACAATAATTTTATAAAATACAATAAATTAAAACACACTCCAGTGAAGAAAAATACCAGCTAAATAGTGACCTATATTGAATATTGACCTTTTATTGAATTTAATTGGCTTCAGTTAACGCGATTTTTAAATCACAATTTTAATTGCAAGAGGATTTAATACAAGAAGGTAATATTTATTTTCAAACAGGAACCCGAACGAAATGAAATGAAATATTAAGTTCCAGTTAGTTACGTTACGGTATTGGATACCGAAACAAAATTAAACTTCCGTTGCATTATGAAAGAATGGATAGAAATAAAAAGCGTTCATCGGGTACTTCACATTGTTGAAAATGTAATGAAAATGAGATTCAATATTCTTTGTAATAACGAAAATTAGGATAAAATATTTCTGTTCCCTACTCACAACAAAATTGGGAAAAAATCGTCATATATAGTTATGATATAACAAAACGAAAACTTGAATCGTATATCTTTGGGACTTGGAGGCTTTTTCACTAGCCATGTATGCCTTGCAGACAAAAAAAATGCAACGATCCAGGTATATTTAATCGATTTTTATCAAGGAATTTCGACTTCAGATGAACCTTCGCTATTCCCTGATCAATAACTGAACATCCCGTCGAGATTATTTTGAAAATAATTGTTCTGGGTGCGTCAAATTCATTTTCCTCGAGAAATTTTGGCTTCAAATGTACGTTTGCCACTCCCTGATCATAACCTGATGGTACCATCGAGTTGGTGATAGACGTAAAGAATCCGGGTGTGTCCATCGCCTTTTCCTCGATTAAATTTGTCTTATAATTAACAATTGCCGCTCCTTGATCATTAACTGATTGTCAAGTTTATTTGGCATTTGAAATGAATGATCCAGGAATGCCAAATGCATTTTTCTCGAAAAAATTCGGCTTCAAATGAACATTTGCACTTCTTGATTATTGTCTGGTTGTCCCGTCGACCTGATGTTAGAAATAACTAATCTAGGTTTGCCAAACGCATTTTTTCGAGTTTGGCAAACCTTTAACTTTTAACATCTTTCAACATCAGGTCGACGAATTGACACCTGGATCATTCACATTTAACATTAGGTTGACGGGATGTTGAGGCAACAATTGAAGAGTGGAAAATTTTTATTCTCAATCAAATTTCCTAGAGAAAAATGCGCCTGACCCAACTGGATCATTCACTTTTAAGATCAGGTGGACGGGATGTTCAGGTAATTATCAAAGAGTGGAAAATATTTATTTGAGGCCAATTTTTTTATGAAAATACGTTAGACACACCTGGATCATTCATTTTTAACATAAGGTTGACGAAATGTTGAGGCAACAATTGAAAAGTGGAAAATGTTTATTTGTAATCAAATTTCCTGGAGTAAAATGCGTTTGACCCTCCTGGAGAATTCACTTTTAAGATCAGGTGGACGGCATGTTCAAGTAATTATCAAAGAGTGGAAAATATTTAATTGAAGCCAAATTTTTTTGAAGAAAGTGCTTTGGACACAGCTGGATCATTCACATTTTAAATGAGGTTGACGGGATGTTCATATAACATTTAAAAAGTAGAAGGTGTTTCTTTGTAGTCAAATTTCCTGGAAGAAAATGTGTTGGACACACCTGGACCTTTCACTTTTAAGATGAGGTGGACGGGATGTGCAGCTAATTATCAAAGAGTGGAAAATATTGATTTTAAGCCAATTTTTTTAGAAAAATGCGTTAGACAAAACTGGATCATTCACATTTAACATAATGTTGGCGGGATGTTCAGATAACAACTAAAGAGTGGAAGGTGTTTATTTGTAGACAAATTTCCTGGGGGGAAAATGTGTTGGACACACCTGGATCATTCACTCTTAAGATCAGGTGGCCGCGATGTTCAGGTAATTATCAAAGAGTGGAAAACATTTATTGAAAGCCAAATTTTTTCGATAAAAATGCGTTAGACACACCTGGATCATTCACATTTAACATTAGGATGAGGGGATGTTCAGGTAACAATTAAGGAGTGTAAGGTGTGTATTTGTAGTCAAATTTCCTGGAGGAAAATGTGCTGGACATACCAGGGTCATTCATTTTTAAGATAAGGTAGATAGGATGTTCAGGTAATTATCAAAGAGTGGAAAATATTTATTGAAAGCCAAATTTTTTTGAGAAACATGCGTTAGATACACCTGGATCATTCACCACACTGAGAAAAAGGTAACTTAAAAGAAAAACATCGTCCTCTTGCCTGTTTTGTTTTAAACGACGTGAATATATATTTTATACAAACATAATCATTCAGCTGCAGGATTAGGTGATGTTGGTCGCATAAGGAAATTTTTTGCTGCAATAGGATTCCTGTTAAGCCAAGTCAGAATCATCTCAACCTTGGATTTAAGCAAAAATTCCTTTTAAGTCAAGAAACAACCTTTTGCCACAGGAGGATATTTCTCAGAGTGACATTTAAAATGAGGTTGACGGGATGTTCATGAAACAATCAAAGAGCGAAAGCGGTTTAATTTATTCAAAATTTCTGGGGGAGAATGTGTTGGATACACCTGGATCATTCACTTTCAAGATTAGGTGGACGGGATGTTCAGACAATTATCAATTAGTGAAAAATATTTATTTGAAGCCCAATTTTTTTTTGAGAAAAATGCGTCAGCCACACCTGAATCATTCATATTTAACATAAGGTTGATGGAATGTTCAGTTAACAATTAAACAGTGGAAGGTCTTTACTTGTAGTCAAATTTCCTGGAGGAAAATTCGTTGGACACACCTGGATCATTCATTTTGAAGATCAGGTGGACGGGATGTGGAGGTAATTATCAAAGAGTGAAAAATATTTATTTAAAGCCGATTTTTTAAAGAAAAATACGCTAGACACACCTGGATCATTCACATTTGACATCAGGTTGACGAATCGTTCAGATAACAATTAAAGAGTGAAAGATGTTCCTTTGAAGTTAGATTTCTTGGAGGAAAATGCGTTCGACGCACCTGGATCATTCACTTTTAACATCAGGTTAACGGGATGTTTACGTATTATAAAAGAGTTGCAAATACTCATCTCAAGCCGAATTTTTTTAAAGAAAATGTATTTGGAACACCCGAAGCACTGACGTGGATAGGTTTTGTCTTTTATAAAAATCAGCTCAATTAACGTCTACACGAAACCCATGTTGTAATAAAAATAGTAATTTTCAATTTTTCCTATTTTATCTTGAATCAATGTAATTAGTGGCCTCACGGGTGGTGTAGCAAAACTTAAGTTCCATTTTAGTGTCCATTCAGAAATAACGTAACAAAATAGAAACAAAAGTTCCATTCTGTTTGTAATAATGTAACGCAACGAAACCAAACTTTCGACCAGATCCCTGTTTCTAAACATATATACTTGAAAATTTTCATATACAAAATAAATAGTATAAAATTAATTTCAGTTTCAAGTGAAAACCAAAGAGAGGGGAATCATTTAGTAATAAAGACTACGAGAAACTATGCTTAATTTCACGAAACTGCGTATAGAACATGCATAGTGGAAAATGAAAATTAGCACTAAATTTAGCGAGGTTATTAGTCTTCATTGAAAATATTGATGCGATTATTATTACAAATTCACGCCAATTTCGTTTATTTCTGTTATTTTTCTAATAATAATTATATCAGTAGTAAGGACCCTTTTCGACAAACAGCTTTAATTATAAACTTTCAGAACTGATGAGGCATTACAAATTAAACAATTAAAAACATCGTTCGAAAATCGAGGCATTCTCAAATTATGATCTTGAAACCAAGTCGTTAAAAGTAATTTACTCTAAAATTGTTAATAACTTGAAAATAAATTATAAAGCATTTCGATGCAATGAGAACAATTTCGTGTTGCTTCAAGTGGGAAAACATTTTCATAAGTTGTCAATCTGACGTACACTAGAAGACTGTCATATTGACATGACAGCGCGAGACAAAAAACACGCGAAAAGCTAGCAGAAACATATAAGCTTCAATATAAACGAAGTGAATAAATGAATTGTGAAATTGTTATTATTATTAATTTTTTATCACAAAATGTGACGAATCAGCTTAAAAACTGATTTTATATTCATTAGATCCATTCGCAATTAAGTCTGCACTTAAAATCTGAATATCTTACAGACTGTAGAGGACATTCGCTTCTGAAGTTCAGTGGTCTTCATGTCGTAAATTTGGCTTTCATAATCCTCAGCAGTTATTAATTGATGAAAAAATTTATAAGCAGTCGGGATAATGCAGACACCTGCATATTTGAAACATCCAAACCCCCGAGAGTCGTAGGCTTTTATGGAAATAGCAGGACAATAAATATTTTCTTCTGGCATATCCTATTCAGACGAAACTTAATGATTTAGAGAAAATCCATAATTATAAAGTGCAGGAAACTATGCGAGATCATTCTTTTCAATAAGTAGGCTATTTGAGCTTAGTAGAATATGTGCCAAAAAATGTCTTGTAGCTTTTAATTATAATATACGGTACAACATTTAGCATAACCGGAAAAAATGTTGTCGAGACATTATGAGTAAGAAATGTCTAAGACAAAACGAATAATTTTCGATATGAAAAGAAAAAAGTGTGACTACCTTATGTGAACAGTTTTTGACGAAATGAAATGTTTTTTTGGTATATTTTTGCATTGTTATTGAATTTCTGAACCAACGTTTGCATTTGATTTCATATGATTTTATTTCGGATTTCATACGATTTCATATGATTGCTTCTTTCTTATAAGCTAACTATGATTTCAATAGTGTTACAAATAATTTTGTGTTTCAGTATATTGTTCATAATTCTTCAGAAAATAAAAATCAATCACAAATTTTGAGGAAGGATAATTTTCAGCCACTCTTATGGGTCCTAAAAGAAAACCCCATAAGTGACAAATTTGAATTTTGCGTAATATTGCAGTTTATTGACGCTTTTTAAAGGTAAAAAAAAAGTAACAATGATTAATCGGTAATTTAAGAGTACCGAGTCATTTGTGAACTAATATTTGATTGTTCAAACCATATTAATTTGTTTACATATTTGTTTTTTTCCGTCAACTGGCGAAATGAACATATGTTTTAGACTTTATGAGTTGTTTAATCAATGATAACAATACAATACTTTGTTTTGATAATTTTACAATTATTTAAATAATACTTATTTGTTCGAGTATATACCTTACCTACAGAAAAGCAGAACAAATATTTTATCTCACTAAATTTTCGACAAAATTTGATATTTTGAAGGACTGATTTCTTTATTATGAATACTCGTAGATTTTTGAACAAATTTAAATTTTGTTTACAATTTTTTGGTATAAATATTTTATTTTTTCTATTATTCGAAAGATTAAAATATTTTGATGTTCTAATTTGCTTTCTATGAATGATCTTAATTGTTAAATAAATTAAAATTATTCAAGCGATTCAATATTAGTTGGAAAATGAATGGGTATTCTTGAATTACCGATCAGTGATTTTTTTTTAACTTTTAAAAGTCGTCAATAAACCGCAATATTACGAAAAATTAAAATTTGCCACTCAGGGAGTTTTCTTTGGGGAGCAAATGAGAGTGGCAATATTTGACTGTTTATATTCAAAACTAAATAATTTGAAACTAAATTGTTTGTAATAGATAGCCTGGGATCGTGAAAATTTCAGACAACAAAATTCAAACTTTGCACGTCACAATTGTATTGGTGCTATTTTCAAGTTTTTTGATTTGCAAGTAAAATTGTTGAATTCTGACGTATAAATAAAAGTTGAACAATTATCCATTTTTAAAAATTCGAGTAAGTTTGAAAGATATTCACAAGTTTTGAAAAGATTCCAACTTGACTTAAAACTTAAAAAGATTTCAAAGAATTTAAAACAAAATGTAACTTTAGTTATTTTTAAAATACTAATTTTTAGAAAATATTTTAAATGATGAATAGAAATGAAAAAATTTGATGAAAAAATAAAAATGCTACAATTATTAATTTAGAAAAATTAGAGTAAGTTTAAGAGATATTTAAAAGATTTGAGATTTCATGGAATTTAAAAAATGTCGATTTTTGAAGAGTTCAAACAAAAAATTTAGGAGGTTTTTGAGCATTTTAAAAGACTTCAGAAGAATACAAAAAATTATTAGGATTTATAAGAAAATTGAAAATGATTCTTTATTCTGAATAATTAATTTCAAGAGAATATTTTAAAAGATTTCAAAGGATTTCTAAAATTGTCCAAAACGAATCTGCAAGATTTGAAGGAAATTGTTTTAACTTTGAAGGATTTTTAGATAATTTCAGGAAAATTTCGAATAATTTTCATAAATATTTAGAAGTTTTGTAAAAATTTCAAAAATAATTTGAATGTTGAACTTCTTTCAAAAATAATACAGCAAAATGTAGAGTTTTAAAATTTTCCAAACCTTTTAATGGTTTTGAAAGGTTTAAAGATAATACAGCAATTTTTTTAAGATACCTGGGTAAGAAAATGAGAAAGTAAGAAAATCAAACTATATTTCTGGGTGAAATTTAATTTTTTTAAATTGAAAATGCTACTATTATATTTTTGAATTCGAATTCATCTCGCTTTGTTAAAAATTCTATTATTTGCTTGAAAATTTAACTATTTGTATGAAAATTCGTTTCAGGTTCGGTTGAAAATAAATGTTGTGAAGTGACGGTTAAACGATTTCATTTTTGGTTACAGTTTTATCTTTTTCAGTTAAAAATTAAACTCTTGGGTGAAAAATTTAGCTTTTTTAGCTGAAAGTTTCACTTTTTGGTTGAAAGTTCATGTATTGTGTGGAAAATTTACCTTTTTTCGTTGAAAATGCAATTGTTTGGTTGAAATATCAACTATTACATCCTTCGTTGAGAATTCTTTTTTATTTGTTAAAAAGTCGATTATTTGACTTAAAGTTAATCTACTTTGTAGAAAAATGATATTTTTTAATTGAAGATTTATAATTATGGTTAAAAATTCAACAATTTGTTATGAAATTAACTTTTATGTTAAAAATTCTACTGTTTTGTAGAAAATACATCTTTTCGGATTGAAAAATCAATAGTTGGGTAAAAATTTCATTATTTGGTCGAAAATTAAACTCTTTGGTAGAAAAATTATATTTTTAATTTGAAGTATCAACTCTTTTGAACATAATTCATTTTTTTGGCTTTAAAATTAAATAATTATATTGAAAATGTATGTATTTTATTAAAAATTCATCCTTTTTGGTAGAACATTAATCTTCTTGAATAAAAATTCATCGTTTTGGTTGAAGATTAAACAACTTTGTTGAAAAGTAATTTTTTCGTTAAAAATTATTTTTTTTTTATATTTAAAAATTCAACTATTCCATGTTTGGTTAGAACTTTATCATGTATATTGGATAAGTCGGAAATTAGTCTTCTTTTATAGATCATTAATCTTCCTGGTCGAAAATACATCTGGTTGGTTGAAAATTAAAAAATTTTGTTGAAAGTTAGTTTTCTTGTCCCTAAAAGTTATTTTTGTTAATCATACTTTTTATCTGAAAATGTAACTATTTAATTTTTAGTTGAAAGTTTATCCTGTATTTTTTTAAAGTTAAAAACTCAACTATTTGATAGAAAATTCATGTATTTTCTCGGAAGGTCGTCTTTTATAGTAGAAAATTAATCTTGCTTGTTGAAAATTTAAACTTTTTGGTTGATAATTAAACTATTTGGTTGACAATTCTACTATTTGGTAGAAAATTCATATATTCTATTAAGAAGTCGTCTTTTTGGATAGCAAGTTATTTCTGTTTGTTGAAAGGTCAAATTTTTAGTTAAGAATTCAACTATCTTGTTAAAAATTCTCTTTTCTTCAACTTAAAAGTGGACTGTTTACTAAAATATTCAACTTTTTAGCTTAAAAACTTGACTCTTTTGTTGAAAATTCATCTTTCATGGTAGAAGAGTCACCCTTGTTGGTTAAAAATTTATCTGCCTTGTTTGAAAAGTCACTTTTTTGTTAAAAATTCAACTTTCTTTGAAAAAATTCCTCTTTTTGTCTTGAAAATTTTACCATTTGATTAAATTCTTAACTCTTTTTTGGAAAAATCGTCTCTATTACTGGAAAGTTCATCTTTTTGGTTGTTAATCCAACTGTTTGATTGAAAATGCAGTATATTTTGGCTTGAAATCTTAGGAATTTGAAGTGTTTCGTATTGGATGAAATATGTTATCTACGGTTATTTTATTTAAAATAATTTATAGATATAAAATTTTTTCGTGAAAGAGGGTGGGTCAAAAAATCCTGAAAGTTTCGGAATCCAAAAAAAAACGATACGCTCAAAAATACTGAAAATAGAAAGGATTTTATCTTCGACCTCGGACAATAGGATTTCCCTCGGTAATTGTTTGAAAAATAAATATTTTTGTTGAAAGTCCATATTTTCTGGTTATCATATTTTAATGAAAAATCTTTCTTGTTTGAAAATCAAACACTTTTGTAAAAAATTCGTATTTTTGGAATAATAATTTATTTTTCAAGAGTAAATTTATCTTTTTTGATCAATTATGCAAATGCTTAGCAGCGAATTAATCCGTTTTTATTAAAAATTCAAACATTTTGTTTACAATTAGTCTTTTTTATGAATTTAACTATTTTTGATTTAAAATTAAAATATTTTGTAGAAAATTCGTACTTTTGGTATGAAAATTCATCTTTTGAGAGTAAAATCCTCTTTTTTGATCCAACATACAAATGTTTAGAAAGAAATATATGTGTTTTGGTTGAAGATTCAAACATTTCATTCAAAATTAGTCTTTCTTGACTGACTCGAACTGTTTTTGATTTAAAATTAAAATCTTTTTTGACACTAATATGAATTCTATTACCTTTTTCGTTGGAAATTCATTTTTTTTAAATTCATCATTTCAGTTGAAGATTAATTTTTTTATTTGAAAATTAAAATATTTTGTTGAAAATTCGTCTATTTGGTTTAAAAATGTAACAATTTTTTGAAAATTATTATTTTCAATGAAAATTTCACTATTCCATTTTTGGTTTGACATTGATATTTCTTAATTTAAAAATCAAGTTACCTAGTTGAAAATGTGTATATTGTGTTAAAACTTCATCTTTTTTGGCTGAATTGAACTATTC